>OMNN01039247.1:4673-16204 GCA_900302755.1 Chromis chromis | reverse complement strand
GGGGTAGTGTTGTGGGATGTGTCTCACCCAAGGTGTGTGTGGATCAGGCAGCTCAGTGCGTGAATGGACATGAGTGAGTGCGTGCGCGTAACCGAGACGCGCGCCCTTCTGAACGAGTCCGTGGAGCGGACGGGTGTGTGTGTACATGTGACGCTGGTGAGAGACAGACGTGGCGGCCGGGGCAGGTAGCTAATTTATGTATGTACAGTGCAGTGTAGTTAATAAAGCCCCAACTTCAACAGCAGAAAACGGCCTGTTCTTTGTGTGCTGCTACCACCATTAACAAGCGTGAAGTCTACGGGAGTTGACCCCGGAGGAAATCTGCCTTCGGCCCTGGAGAGGACGGATCTCCCCTGTGTCTCCCAACCACGGTTAGGAGGCGGAAAGCAGGAATGGTTAACAACATGTATCATAGTGCTGCTGCTGTCAGTCTTCTTTCCTTTCTGGAAGTCATTCAGATCACTGAAACCACAACTTTGATGTAGAAAATTGATCCAATGTGAATTTTAGAACCAGTCTTTCCTCCCCTCCCTCTGAATACAGCAGTAAACATGAGGATGTGATTTCTCTTCACTGACATTCAAGTGTAAGAACATCATAAATAATAAATCGGAGCAATAAACAGCAGTTTTCTCTTTAACCATGTTAACGTTCAAATAAAAACACCAGCGATTCACACTGATCCTCTAATACTGGCCAAGTTCACTGATTAAAAACATCCATGTAACTCACTACATGCTCATAGAAATACTGGACACACATATAGTCAAAGTAGCCTATTCTGCCCTCTAGTGGCCACAAGCGGTAAATACACGTAAAGCCAGCAAGATTTAACATAGACTAAATTTCCTGTTAACTCCTCCTTCAAAGTAAAACCACCACAAGCCGGTAGTTTTTTTGTTGTTGTTGTTGTTTTTAAATAAAGTATTACTGTGTGATTTTGAAAGACTCAGAAGGACATCAAATTAATGGAATTAAAAAACTGGATGCGACCTTCTTTAAAACTCTGAGAGGATCATAGTCGGAGCCTTTTCAACGTCCATCTATTAGACTGTTGTAGCTGCATCTGGTTAGCATCTCTGGTTAGCAGCTCCACGTTAACAAGCTGATTATCGGGGCGACACAATCCCACAGTACAACATTACAACTGAAACCAGAGTACGACTACAGCTGAATCTCCTCCACATGGATTTTGAAAGCTACTTACGTTACCTAATAAACCAATCTGTATCAGAGGAGAAGCTCGTTAGCATTGTTGCTAGTTCGGCTAACACTTCCGTCCCGGATGCAGTTGTAGATTCGTAATTAGCTGCATTACGGATTCATTTTCTGTTTCCACATTACTTTGACTGCAACACAAATAATCAGAGCAAGTGGAGAAGCTAGTCACGTTTTAATACTTTTGTTAAAACAAGAGCGTTATGGTGGTTTTAATTTGAAGGGTTAACAGGAAGTGTACTGCAGGTGTAACTCTAACAACTTTACGTTGTAGTTTCCGCCGGTGGCCACTAGCGGGCAGAAACACCTGCTGCTCTGACTATGGTCCTCTATCAGGCTGAGGTTGTAGCAGCAGCTCCTAATGAACAGGAGGATTTCACTACAGGAAGTCAGACAGCCACACATTAAATACATAAAACATAATAAAACAGAGAAACATTAGCCTATCGCTCAAACTGAACCGGAACTCCATCTGTGTCTCAGGAGAGGATTTATTTTGAAAGCTACTTGTGTTACGGTAATATTCCGTGACAGAGGAGAAGCTCGTTAGCACTACTGCTAGCTCGGCTAACACTTCCGGTACCGGATGCAGTTGTAGATTCGTAATTAGCTGCATTATGGATTCATGTTCCGTTTAAACGTAACTTTGACTGCAACAAAAATAATCAGAGCAAGTGTAGAAGCTAGTCACGTTTTAATACTTTTGTTAAAACAAAGAGCGTTATGGTGGTTTTAATTTGAAGGGCTAACAGGAAGTATAGCGCAGGGGTAACTCCAACAACTTTACGTTGTAGTTTCCGCCTGTGGCCACTAGAGGGCAGAAACACCTGCTGCTCTGACTATAATCCTCTATCAGGCTGAGGTTGTAGCTGCAGCTCCTAATGAATTGGAGGATTTCACTACAGGAAGTCAGACAGTAACTAAATACATAAAACATAATAAAACATAGAAACGTTACAGCTCCAACTGAACCGGAACTACATCTGTGTCTCAGGAGAGGATTTATTTTGAAAGCTACTTGTTACTTGTTATGGTAATAATCCGTGACAAAGGAGAAGCTCGTTAGCACTGTTGCTAGCTCGGCTAACTCGGTTAGCCGAACTAGCAACACTAAGTTCATAAAAAGCTATAATATAGAAATTTATTGTTTGGACTTTACAAAGAAAAATTACAGTTTGTTTACGCTCCTTTTAAAATTATCTTGTAATTCTTTTGTTTAAAACGATAGAGATTCGTAGGGCTTTTATTTTGTAGAGGTAGCAGGAAGTGCAGCTCATCCTTAATGCCGCTAACTTTTTCCCTGACCTTTGGCCGCAATTCCCGCCTGTGGCCACTAGATGGCACAAACCGTGTTAGATAGATAGATAGTTAGATAGATAGATAGATAGATAGATAGATAGATAGATAGATAGATAGATAGATAGATAGATAGATAGATAGATAGATAGATAGAACTTTATTAACCAGCTTGACCTAATTAGCTGTTAGTTAGCAGGTTTACAACCAGGAGGACTGAGGACAAGCTTTGTGCTGCTGAATCACAGTGATGGTTCATTTTATTCACCCTGGTTAAAATACATGTAAAGGTGAGTCAAGATATCTTAATGTGCTACTTAAATCACTTTTTGTACATAAGAAGTGAAATGAAGCAATGATTGTTACAGAAAAAATGGGGAAAACACAGCATTTTAGCTTCTTTCTTCCATAAATCCTCCTAAAGAAAACCTTTAAATGATGTTTCAACCCCTTATGCTGGTCCATATCTCTGTTCTAGATGGCTTCTACGTTTTAGATATGGAAAAACTGTTTTTAAATTCACACTCTAGGATAAATTATGCCCCAAAGATTAAGTAGAAGGAGCGAAATTGAATCCTAAGTGTGTTTGTTATAGGGTTCACATTGGGGATAAACCATTTGAGAAGTGAAAAAAGAAAAATTAAAAACATTTGACAGAAGCAGAATCCCATTTAAACCCAACTAAATAATACAAAACATTATAATTCATTTTCCAGGGAGGGTTTTGTGCTTTTCTTCCAGCCAGGCCTCGGCCCGGCTCCGGCTCCAGTGAAACATGGAGGTGCCATCAGCAGGTAAGCTCCCATAAGTAACATGTCAAGATTTGACATATTACAAGACGTGAGTGCGTTTTGCTCCACTACAATCACATGAGCTCACATGTAAGCACCAACTTGGACTCCTGTAATCAAAAACAAGATCAAAACCAGACGCTGGCCAACCTCTCGCCACCCACGCTTACCTCTGCACTTTGCCATCTTCCTATATAAAGACCCGTCTAGTCGCATCAAGTCATTAGCTCAAGTAATCCACTTGTGGCTCGGTGCTTTGATTATGCGATCACACCGAGGGACTAAAGCAGCTTCGGCTCAGTCGCGGGGAGCTGAGCAGTGCGGATAGCTCCATACATGAGGCCTCTATGCTGCTGTCATTCATACGATGACCGGTCTTATTGACACCCTGCAGCTTTTGACCTGATCCTGGCCGACCGGCGGAGGATGCAACAGAGCAAATGGCTGTTTGAATACTCACTGAAACCGCGAGCCGACAGCCAAAGAACCTGGGAAGTGGTGACTGGAGAAAGAAGGTGACCACGTAAGTGAACTGTAACTCTTTGTGTTTCTACAGCTGTTGAGTTAAATCCATAAAAGACCAGTAAAGTCCCTAACATGGCGGGCACAAACTGGAAAAAGATAGTATGTGTGTCAAATTGCTCCTTTTTTTTTAAACTGGAGTTTCCAAGGACTTCACAGAGTTTGTTTTCGCCCACTTAAGATGTCAGATTTGCCCTGTAGCACAGTTTTAAGTTGTAGTCTTTGATATCTGCGTCATTTGCTGACCTCAAACAACACAGCTTGTGTCTCTTCCAGATGTATTTTGAAAGCTACATCAAAATAGCTTCAAGGAAATATTTCCCGGTTTCGTCGATTCGTTAACATAAGCTTTCCTAGAATTCGGATGAAAGCAGTCCTGTGCTGCAGGATTGAGGCCAATCACACAAGTTAGGAGTGAACCAGGAGGTAACGAGATTAAAAGGGCGCAAAGTTGAACGTCCTCAAACCTCAAGCTCTCCTCCTGCTGCTGCTCAGCTTCTCTCTATGTGAATGAAGAGGCCAAGACTGTTTAAAAATCTGCCTGAATATGTATGTAATGTCAGATTTGTGGCCCCAGAAAGTCATACCCACCTTTAGAGTTAACCTTCATGCAGTTACATTCATGGACGGGCTATGAAACCACAGGCCTCTGGGGACAGACGTCATTGGCTGGTGGTTGTTTTGTTTCTCCAACTATGCGTCTCGCAGATGTCGTGCATCATTTCGCGTCTTCTCGAGTGCTTTGTCGTCTCATTTTGATAATTCTGTATGTCTTTGTGGTCTTTTTACGTCTCGTCATGGTTGTTTTGTGTCTCTTATTGGTCATTTTACGTCTTTTCATATTACATTTCTTCCTTTACGTCTCTTACGTCATTTTGTATTTGTTCGTAGCCATTCTGTCTCTTTGTGGTCCCTTTGCGTCTCGTCATAGTTGTTTTTGTGTCTCTTATTGGTCATTGCTGCATATCTTTGTGGTTGTCAATAAATTTTAGTCGTTTCGCGTCATATTTTTGTGGTTTTGCATCTCTTTTGTGTCACATTTGAGACGTTCTGTGTCCCTTTGTGGTCGTTTTGTTTTTGTTTGCCGCCCCTTTTTGCATCTCTGTTGTCTTGTCATAGTTGTTTTGTGTCTCATATTGGTCATTGTTGTATCTCTGTGTGGTTGTTTTCACTTAATTTAGGTTATTTTGTGTCTTATTTTGTTATTATACATCTGTTAGAGGCCATTTTACCTCTTTGTGGTCATTTTACATCTATTTATTTTACATTTCCTCCTTTATGTCTCTTTTGTGTCTCGTTTTTAGTCTCTTTATGGTTGTTTTGTGTCTCATTTTGGTCATTTTGTATTTGTTTGTAACCATTCTGTCTCTTTGTGGTCCCCTTGCCTCTCATCATAGTCATTTTTGTGTCTTATTTTGGTTATTTTACACCTGTTAGAGGCCATTTTACCTCTTTGTGGTCATTTTACATCTATTTATATTACATTTCTTCCTTTACGTCTCTTTTGTCGTCTCATTTTGATAATCCTGTATGTCTTTGTGGTCCTTTAGCATCTCGTCATGGTTGTTTTGTGTCTCTTATTGGTCATTTTACGTCTATTCATATTACATTTCTTCCTTTACGTCTCTTTTGCGTCTCATTTTGAGTCTCATTATGTTTTTTTTGTCTCTCCTTTTGGTCGTTTAGTATTTGTTTCTATTTTGTGTCTCATATTGCTTTGATGGTATTTCTTTGTGTTTTTTTGTGTCTTATTGTGTTATTTTACATCTGTTAGAGGACATTTTACCTCTTTGAGGTCATTTTACGTCTATTTATGTTACATTTCTTCCTTTACGTCTCTTTGTCGTCTCATTTTGATAATTCTGTATGTGTCTTTCTTTGATATATGTTATATTTCTGGTGCCCCTGGGCTTCTGCTCTGGAGGCTCATTCAGTAATATATCCATGGTTAAATGCACTTTTTTAAAACTTTAAATCTAGTACAATAATTACATAACTGTACTTAATATAGGAATCATTGTAGCTGATGTGATGTTTGTTTTAACAGGAACAGTCATGGGATGTGGCGTCACAAAGTCCAACCAGTTCCACAAACACTCAGGAAAAGGTAAAAGACACCAGTCATCACTCAGCTTGGACAGAATAACTTCACCTCATTCCTCTTGTTGTCTGTTTTTGTTAATATATTCTGTTTCCTTCCTTTTATTCATGAATCTATATGTCTGCTTTGTCTTTCTGCTCTGCTGCATGCAGCCGTCACAAGTAAGCCTCCTTTGTTTAAGCTTGTTTGTTGTGTTGACGTTGTTGCTGTTCGCCAGATGATGGACATAAACTCAGAACTCACATTTCTGGAACAGACACAGTGGTGGAAACATCGATTGTGCACCAGTAGAGCAAAACCGCTAAACTTACTATCTAAAAAAAGAAAGAATATATGTCAAAGCTCAAACAGCTGTTTCTGATTGAACAGTGACAAAATAAAGTGTTAACCAGAAAAACTGCACCCGTATTGTTTTTTAGAGTAACACAGAATTAAAACATTGCGACAGATGAAACTGAACACATTATGGATTCAGTAAAATAAATGACTTCAAATAAACAAATACATAAAAAGTACTCTATGAAGCATTTAAGTAAGGCAGCAAAGTTTGTAGAGTTGAATGTGGTGAGATTTTCCTCTTGACAAAGCAGACCTACTGGGGAGAGCGTCACAAAAATATTAGAATTAGATTTCCAATATTTACATCTGTGAAAACGTGATGAATGTATGTAATGTCACTTATGAACTGTGAAGGCTTTATTTGAAAGGGACGGTGCACATTAATGAACAAACGTAAACAATATATTGTAAATGCGCCAGAGTTAGCATAAATGCTAATTTGCATGTGTTGTTCCTTGGCAGGTCACAAGACTAAACAAACATTAATTCAGGAGGCTTAAAAGTACACAAATACAACACAATCAATCAATAATACAAGTGCATGATTGCAACCTTAATTACCTCCGCCAAGCGCGAAGCGGAGGTTATGTTTTTGCCGGCGTTTGTCTGTCTCTCTGTCAGCAAGATAACTTGAAAAGTTATGAACGGATTTTGATGAAATTTTCAGGAAATGTTGATAATGGGCCAAGGAACAAGTGATTCAATTTTGGGCCCCCCCCGCTCCCTCCCCCCGAACTATATTCGTCATTAATTGGACCCGAACATCCATCGCAGCGGCTCAATTTTTAGATTTTAAGCCTCGCACTGATCAAAATGATGTTCAATACAAAGACGTGTTACACCAGAAAAAAAACTGGTGAAAGAAAAATGGTACAACTGATTTACTTTGTCTTTATTTACGATGTTCTTTTCCAATTTTCTAAAAGATAAGAAGTGATAGTATTATTATACATTACCTTCTCTGTTGTGTGTTTGTTGCTTTCAATACACAACCTGAAGGCTATTTCAGGATAATGATCAACTTCCCCAGTGCATGAATGTGAGCAAGTTGATGAACCAAAACACACAACTTACAGCATCAAAGTTGAGCATCATAGTGGTCAACAACAACACAACACTGCTACACATACACCTACCTACAGGATGTACTTGATTCCACTGATAGTCACCTATCACCCTGCCTGTTCTGTGTTCCAGCCATACGAGCTGCCGTCCTGATCCAGCGATGGTACCGTCAGTATGTCGCCCGCACAGAGATGAGACGGAGATACACCTGGCACATCTTCCAGTCCATCGAATACTCCGGAGAACAGGCCCAGATAAAGGTGATGAACCACCAGACACAAGCACTTTGAACGTTTGCCTTTAATTACCACTAAAACTTACAACCTTTGCGTCTCTTTTTCGCATGCAGCTCTACAACTTCCTCGGCTACCTCATGGACAATTTCACACCATCAAGCAATGAACGTAAGACTTCTGCGCTGATTTGACGTTTGGATTCACGTGGCCACATTTATTTGTTTGAAACTAACCTCGAGCCGTGTCGACCTTCCAGGAAACTTGATCTCGCACATCTTCAGGGAGAACGATATTTGTCGGGACGCCGAGTGGGAGAGGTATTTCTGCTACAAGAAGATCGAGGTGCCAGAGATTTACTCAGGACCTCACCTCACCTTCCCTCTGACGGTGGAGCAGGCAGTCGGTCTGGTGGAGGCCTTCAGGAACAAGAAAGTAGGTGCACAACAGAACTGTTTACTATTGTTCAGCAGTTTTGTGTCACTGTAATAAGTAGAGTTTAGTTTTAGTCATAATTACGAATGCAAGACAAGTAAATGATTAATTTAACTATTTTAAGACCTGGGTCTCAAAATGTCCGCCTGGTCTTTTTTTTTTCTTATTTTGACTACAAAAAGGTCAGAAAATGTCCTGTGAGTGCTGCTGCCCATTTTTTCAGAGGAAACTTTGAATATCTGGCAGTTATTTATGCTTTAAGTAAGTAAGTAAGTAAAATTTATTTATAAAGCGCTTTTCACAGACAAAAAATCACAAAGTGCTTTACAACAGGGATAAAATACAAACACAAAACAATAAAAGACTACTGCGACTACGACTTTACTGCCTATTATAAGAGTTACGGTAATTTTACGGTAATTTCATCCAGCGGATTCCTGGGGGGCACGAATTAATTTACCGTAATGACACCATATTGGCTGTAAAGCGCAACGCCTCAGCTTTCAGAAACCGTTTGACTTTTTTCCGATAGCACAAACGGTGACATATTTACGGTATTCCAGAGTGCGCTAGCCCAAACGTGTCGCTGATGACGCACTAGGACTTAAAGGGTTAAAACATTACAACAATACCTTGCATTTGTCTTGATGCACATGCTTCATTTGCAAGAAAAATCCTGTAATATTTTTATCAAAATGATCCACTTAACTATATGGTTCGATCCCCGGCCCCTCCGCATACCGAAGTGTCCTTGGGCAAGACATTGAACCCCAAGTTGCTCCTAATGGCAGTTGGACACCTTGCATGGAAGCTCTGTCGCCATTGGTGTGTGAATGTGTGAATGAGAAACACATTGTAAAGCGCTTTGAGTACCACTGAGGTACAAAGGAGCTATATAAGTAGAGACCATTTACCATTTACCATATAATTCCTCAACAAGGTGCTTGGTGTGTTTCTTAAGCAAATAAACTGCTGATAGGTGTCTGTGCTGCAGTGACAATCATCTGCGTTACCAAACAGAGCAATGGGAGGCTGCCTTCTTGTGTTTTTGCTGAGACCTTCTTGCTAACGAGTCTCTCTGCCAGCAGCAGCTGCACTCGCGCTACGCCCTCCAGCTCCTCCTGGAGACGTGGAAGCTGCTCCGCATGTTTCCAAACATCAACCGCATCTCCACCTGCCACAGCAAAGAAATCACGATTTGTGGTGAGATAGAAGAGACAGATTGCGACAGTAGAGATGTGATTGGAAATAGAACACTTTTAAGCAAACAATACCTAAATCTGTGGTTCCAGCTTGTAAATGGTGAATATTTGTAGTTCTTTTATTAAGTTCTTACTAAAATAAACTGTTGTGAATTGTGATAGGCATTTTTTTGTAGTCCAAAAGAGTTTTCAGTTCTTGAGCCACCTTAAAAAGTCTCTCCCTGTCATTTCTACACAGACATGTGAACCGTGCATTTCTGTTTTTGTAATGGTTGTGCCTCTCTTTTTCTTTACAGGTGATTTGCATGGACAGCTGGAAGACCTGCTGCTGATCTTCTACAAGGTGGGGACTCTAAACATTTTGGAAATGCTGAAGCTGTTACACCTGACTTATGCTTTTTTCTATTCTCATGAGCTGTAGGTATTAGTTTTTGAGAATGGATTACAGATTAACATTATTATTGCCATGGATAAGATGCTTTGATATTTATAATGTAATGAAGTTACTCTCCTCCAGCGTTAACATTGTAGCTCAAGAAGAAACCACAGGGTAACGTTAGTAGAGCTGCAAAAAACACACATTGATGAATCTAATGATTTTTATCTCCGGTTTCAGAATCAGAAATAGTTTATTGATGAAGAGGAAATTACTTACATTACAGTTGATCTCATTCAAAGTCTTAGAGATATAAGCAGTACAAAAAATATATAGGTAAACATAAGTAGAAAAATATGTTGTGAAAATATAAACACACTGATCAGCCACAACATTCTGACCGCTGACAGGTGAAGTGGATAACATTGATCATACTGGTTCTATGTGGTGTTCTGCTGGAAAACGTTGATGAGACTTAGACACCCAAATAAACATGGTCCCAGAACAAACACACTCCCTCATGCAAATAGAAATCCCAAATGTCACCAGGAAAATTCCCCCCACCACATGGCAACAACATCAACCAATCAGGAACATCTGGAGGAACATGACAATGACCCAAGATGTTGATTTGACCCCTTAAATAGTTTAGTGTATACATATCATTATAGAGAGAAAAAGTCCTGAAATAGGTTTTAAAGTAAGTTTTAGTACATCCGTGATGTTTTTTTGTGTCAGAAATGTTTTATCTTCAGTGTCAGATGAGGGTTCATAACGTATCTATCTATCTTAAATCTTGACGTGACAGGCTGACAACTAAAGACTAAAAATATTCAGTTTAAAATGACGTTAAACACAGAGAAGCTGATAAATCTCACATTTTAGCTCCTATAATTAGATGATTTTTGGCATCTTTGCTTGATTGAACCTACAACTGAGATGTTTGGCTGCTGCATGTTTCTTCTTATCCACTTGTTACGAATCACTTAGTGAAAGGAGATCTGTAAATCTGTGTTTTTGCAATCATTATCACCAAGGATAGACCCTTTAAGCCTGTTTTTTTCTTCTTTTGCTGCTGTACAGAATGGCATGCCGTCCTTAGAGAGGCCATACGTGTTTAATGGAGACTTCGTCGATCGAGGCAAAGACTCCATCGAGATCCTCCTCATCCTGTTTGCGTTCCTGCTCGTGTATCCGAGTGACGTCTACCTCAACAGAGGGAACCACGAGGACCACATCGTCAACCTGAGGTGACATTTACCTGCTTCTCTCTCACCACATTCACCAGGTACAGTTAAATCCCTGTTTCCTAACTCGCGTCTCTCCGGCTGGTTTTAGGTACGGCTTCACGAAGGAGGTGCTGACTAAATATAAGGTAGGTTCACCTCATGCAACCCTACATGCCTCAAAGCACAACCCTTCCTTTGCCAGCAGCTTGGTATTAGCACCTTTTCTTATCATAGGAGCCAAAAGGTTTCCTTATCTGTGCTATCTTTGAAGCACCAAGTTAAAACTGCCACATTCGCCTTCGCCCACACATTCCCAGGAAAGCTGGATATAGGACGCTATCCTCTGCTATACACAACACCGGTCAGTCCTCCTCACAGTTAAGAGGATTTGAGGTCATTAGACCAGATGACTGCAGGACATCTGGCTTCTGAGGCAGGAAGGTCGAGCCAAAGAGAGAACCTCAGATGTCCCCGAAGTTTGAATTCCTGCGTAATTAAAACATTAACTGTATTAACAATGCAGTGTTGCTGTCGTTAACTGGACCACAGGCTGCAGGAACTAATAGGAGATAAACTGCAAACACCAGAGACAATTAAAAAGAATGAGGTAAACAATGTGACATAAGATTAGCAAAATAAAATAGAAAAATGGAAATGGAGAGGTGTGTATGTGACTCTTATCAACAAAAGTTTAAGTTCCTGTTTTAAGAAATTAACTTTCTGT
>OMNN01039242.1:0-19047 GCA_900302755.1 Chromis chromis | reverse complement strand
AGCCCAAAATTAAAAAATATTGAACTTACAGAGAAAATAGGCAAGTGTAATTTTTTGCATTTCTACTTTTAAAAAATCCGAAAAGACTAATCAGTTATCCAAATTATTGCCAGTTAATGTTCTATTGACCATCTGATTATTTGACTAATCCTTTGGCTGAAACAGGAATGAAACTTAACTTTCCCAATTAAATTAAATTAAAAATTATTAAAAAATAAAAATCTACGGTATTTTTTCCAGAGAGTACAATAATTTCATATTGTCACTGCTAAATCCAAAACAATAATGACATATCATAAAATATTGTTTTTACTTATTACTCATTTTGTCATTTGCTCCACCAGCTTAAGAAAGCACAGCAAAATTTCAATTGCAGAGCATGGTGATGTATTTAAAGTGTATTTTATGTCTACACAAAGGTTCAAAACCTAAAAATATTCAATTTGCATTCAAGCAAGTAAGTCATCTTAGATGCTGAAATGAAAAAGGGGTTAAATGATTAATCAATTACCCAAACTGTCACCTAACTGATTAAGCAGTTATTCATTTTGGCTCTACCAAAGACTATTTCCCTAAATCCCACAAAGTATACAGCAGTTCATCTGATCAGAAGTGATATCTAAATCTACAGCATTGTTTCAGGGGACTATAATGATGGTACATTTGCTTGAAATCTAAATTACAGCTGCAACTAACTTTTTTCCCCCTTATCAGTCGATCAACCAATTATTTTTATCACGAATCAATTAGTCATTTGCTCTAAAACAGTGGAGAAATAGTCATAGATCATCATCACAAACCATTTTTTGTGTGAGCAGTGATCCAAAATATACATTAACTGGTTTTGGTGGAGCTGAAACCTGAAAATATCTCATATTTTTGCCTTTTAAAAGGACTTAAATCATTCATCGCTTATAAAATAAGTTGCACATTTTGTAACAACAACAAAAAAATAATCATTTTAATAATTGCCTGTCTTCTCTCATCAGATGACACTGCTCAGAGAGATTTCAGACTCTAAAAGTTAAACTAAAAGCTGAAAATTCCACCATTTGACTCCATACCTGCAGCACTACTGTACATGATTCATTACTCCAGACACACTCCAATGTAGATAACATAGAGCCCCTTTGTGTTTGCTAGCGGATGCATACGTGTGTCACGCATAGGACGTGTCTGGCAGAGACGTCTACCTGAGGTCAGATCTAGCTGACAGTTTTCATAACAACAAGAGAAGATATGTCTAAGTCTTACAGCAAGTTGGAGACAAACTAAAGATGAAACGGCTGATTGACAGGAATTATTCAGCAACTTCTTCTGGCAAACCTGCCCAATATCACTTTAATCTTGCCTCAGGATTTGTTGCTTTCTTTGTATTAATGATGGTAAATTGAATATATTTGGGTTTTTGACTTCTTCTTTTTTACAAAACAATCCATTTGCACTCCTAAATCATACAAAGAGCAAAAGCAAGTTCTTTTCCAATAATGGTTATCACACTGAGATAAGATAAGACTGCCTCGTACAGTGACTGCAACAATACATACAGTGCATACCAGAGCTATATGAGCACAGCCTCTTAAGTCCAGAGAGGCAATAAAACTCAAATACCAGACATGCATGGTAAAACCTCACAGCTGGTCTAATAGGTTTCTCACACAGAGATGCACAGAGTTCACAAACACTGATAAACACTCTATATAACTGCACAATGAACAGAAACTTCAGCAGTTCAATGAAACAAAAGCAGCTTACTTTACCGGCAGCCAGGAGTAAACTCTCTGTGTCCCCACTGCAGACTAGAAACAGGATGGAAATGTTTTGCTGAAGGCTCCCTTTGGAGTCAGAGAAAGAGGAAAAGAGAAACAGATGACAAGCAGAAAGGAAAGAGCGGCAAGGACGGGCACAGAATGAAAAGGATGAGAGTGAAAGCAGATTCAAAAAAGACCAGCTTCTCTTTCTCCTCCTGTGTTTGTCGTCCTCTCTTGTCTCTCAAGCTGCCGTAGGAAGACAAGCAGAGAACATTCTTTCTCTTAAGGTGCTAACAGCTCTCTGGTGTCCCCCCACCCCTCCTACTCTCTCTTTCCCCTATCTCATGTCACTGCTGCACTTCTCAGTCTCTGCACTAGTATGAATCCCCGCCTTCACCGTCAACACGAAATTAGCCCTGCTTTGCCTCCCTTACTTTTTCCCTCCCACCCCCCTCCCCTGCATCCTGTCCCGGCTGACACAGGTAGGTAAACGCAGTGGGGAGAGAGTGTGTGCGCTCATGCATTTTCATGTCAAAGGGGGAAGCAGGGGGGGAAAAGGAAACTGAAGGGTGGATCATTCACTAGACTTGCAAGTACATATGCGCACACACACAGGTGGAAGAGTGTGTGCAACACACATAATGCACTTTCAAGGAAAAAAAAATAAAAAAACACAAAGCACAAGGACGTTGAGCTGGCCAAATATGGAGAGGGGAATGTAAACATGGAGGCGGGCTCTGGAGATTGTGTGCAGAAGGGGGATGGGGACATATTGGACAAATTGCAACCTGCAACTTGAACCTGAAAGCAGCGCACAGAGCTAGAAAGAGGGAGACAGGAGATGAGATAAAGGGGGGAGAGAAGAAAGGGAGAGAGTAAAAGAAGATGGGGAGATGGAGTGATAGAAGCAGCAGAGGGGAGGGGGGTGTGAGAGGGTAAAGTAGAACCACCTGTGGTTGAAAACAACATTCTTGTGACGGGCTGCATTGCTAACTGGCTGGCACCCTCATTATGCTCATGTGCATGCGTGTGTGCTGGCGGTTAAATGTAATGGCCATGTGTGCTTGCATTCATGTGAGCGTGTGTATGTGTGTTTACATGCCACTTTTCCACATGTCTCCCCCAGTGAACGGTCTATCTAAATTACATGGCTGGCCGGGGCAGATTTAGCAATGGCATAAAACATCTGGAACTGCAACCTCAACCACCGGTTAAAGTGATTGTTTCAGTTGTCTGGCTGTGTGTTCTTGTGTTGGTGTTTTTCTGTGTGTGAAGGGTTATTCTAACTAAATGGAAACTTCTTGAAAAACAGCCACCTCCAAATACACAGGTCTGGTCTGACTGCTGTCTAGATGATTGTCGTTACACCCATTCCCAGGAACGTCAAAGAGGCCTTTGTGACCACAACAGTTGTAAGCTGTCACACTGATGACCAGGCAATTACCCACAAGACTGGCCACAGCGAAGGCCATAGTCCAAACAGACAATCTCAGAGACTGGATCTGCACCCACAGAGGGAAATAACTTCTGAACAGCAGCCAGAAATACATTAATGGATTTTTTTGGGCCTCTCAGGGGCAGAAAAACTCACCAAAAAAAGCTCAGATAAACAAACAGGTGACATATTATCACGTCATAAAGTTGTTGTGGTTAGCTACTACCACATTCAGACACAAAGCAACACAACCATCCAATTGGAGTGGTGTTTGTGTCAACCTGAGGAATGTAAGTGTGAATATTCACCTTATTTTTAGCTCTATTTTGGTCTCAGCCAACTCCTGGGAGAAATATCAGTTAGCAGCTAGTCTCTAACTGTGTCTGTATGTAGTCATACCAAAACTAGGAGCTGAAACAGGCTAAAGAGCTCTTAAGCACTGCAGAGTTGTGTTTGATTTTGAATATATTTAACATCTTCCATGTTGGGCTGCACGGTGGCCCCGTTGTTAGCACCGTTGCCTCACAGCTAGAAGATCCCCGGTTCAGAGTTTTGCATGTTCTCCCTGTGCAGCGTGGGTTTTTACCGGGTACTCTGGCTTCCTCCCACAGTCCAAAAACATGCTGAGGTTAATTGATTATTCTAAATTGTCCGTAGTGTGCTTGGTTGTCTGTCTCTATGTGTAGCCCTGTGATAGACTGGCAACCTGTCCAGGGTGTCCCCTGCCTTCGTCCTGAGTATGATAATGGATGGATGGATGGATCTTATATGTCATTTATTAGAAACCATGTATAGTTTTTGCCAAACAATGCTGATCTGTTTCAAATCTATGTGTGTAAGTATTTTTCCTATCTATCTATTCCTATCAAGTACCACAGTATCTTATTCAGCTGCACCCTTAAAAGTAAATGAATAAAAACAACAAGAAAAAGCAAAATAAAAAATATTTAGAAACCTGTTTGTCCCAGTATTTGACTAAAAATGTTTCTGGTAGAAATGATTGACAGCAGTTTTTAATAAAATACTGTGGGAGCACAGCAGTGTGCAGACTTTGAAGATTTTTCTTTTTCGGTCCAGCACCTGCAATGAAGTTTTCTTGGATGAGCATAATCTTGTTACTACCAAGAAAAGAACATTTTTGAAATGTCCAAACTGTTCTCATATGTTGCAAAGACTAAAGAGCTTTTTCTTTTTGCACCCTTGTGAAGAAATTGAACCGGTATGTAGCATCTTCTGGAAACACACTTGCTATGTAAAGGTGGACCCAACAGCCATTTCCTTTATTTTAGTATAAAGACCAAAGACACTTGCAAACAGTTGTCTGTCTCCATCCAGGCAGTACTCAGTACTTTACTCTGCTATACAAGTGAGTGTAAATAACTATAAGTAATTGACAACAGTTTTTATTTAAACTCTCAACAAAGGCAAGATTCACTATATGAAAATCATACCATAAGAATCAAGGGATATAGTCAAATTCTACAATTTCATTTAGTAGACGCTTTTATCCAGAGCGACGTACATCTGATAATAGATACAACACAAGCAAGGATCTAGTCAGGCATGATATCAATCTTGTGAGGCACTGCTAGGATTTGAACCCAGGATCTCCTGTTTACAAGACAGGTGCTTTGACCAGCAAAGCCACAGCACCTCAAATCAACTCGTATTTTCTTAATTACTTCATGCAAAATGTTGAGTTTTGCTCATTTTAGCTGAAAATATCTCATTTTATTTTATTTTATGAGTTGGTTGAATGAAGAGGTGAGGCTTCTATCCCAGTTTTGTTTCTTATAAACCTTTATAATGAGCTGATTGAAGCAGACTTCCCAGGATGCATTGTTTGAGGGTAAAAACTCCCCGTAGTTTTTGAAGTTTGTGCGAACAAACATTGTTTAAACTCATTTTATGTCTTGAATACATGGCAAATTAAGTTGTTAGTGTTTCTTTCCATAATAATCCAAGCAGTTCTAATCATGACAAAGGTTGGTATTGAATTCAGTCCCTGCATCCATGAACTATATACTGTCATCGGTAGCAGACTCACAGACTGTCCTTGTTTTGACTCTGGCCAGAAGAAAATCTGAAGACTTCTAAATGTTAAAGGAAAGCCAGTCTGTCTGTAATCAGCCCATGTGACTAGTTGATACAACTTAATATAAGTTTATTCCTTATTTAAGTTTACTGAATGTGTTTTCTTAAGTCAATTTTATTTTAAGACTCATTAGACAACTTTGAACTAATTTATGAAGTTAAGTTAAGTCACATTTGTAAGGCAGCAGAGGAACAACTGCTTCTAAGTTGAATGAACTCAAAATGATTTACAGTTCACTAACAATAAACTGAATTATTGTTAAAGTCTCGCAAAACAATATGTTTTTATATCATATGAAAATGAACTGGCCTTCTAGTTTTACTAAAAAATGACCATGTTATGTCAGATACAATCTCTTACTGTGGGATCCTGTCTAGCACAAGAATTCCAAACAGCAGGAAAAGAAAGTGAAAGAAAGAAGCATACAACCTTTATAACATGAAGGTTGTGGGCGGTTCCTGATTAAAATCATTCAAATGTCCCTCACCTGTTTCAAGAGAAGACGTGTCTTGATATGAATCTCGTCTAACCAAAGGGTCCAAGGTGTCATAGTCCACCGCCACAGAGCGTCCGTTGTGCCACAGCTCTCTCCCTGCACATGGAAACAACAAATCAGTGGCACAACAACAGGACACACAAACACAGCCTCTCGTGTTCAGCTGATTCCCAGGACCAAATTTTATTCGACATGTGATTTAACTAATAAAATGAGCTTCATTCTCAGTTTCACATTGACCTTTACCTACTTGTCAGTATCTGTGTGTGTGTGTCTGAGGCTGTGTGTTTGTGTTTCCGCCTGTTTGTTTTCCCCTGTGTACAGTATCTGCAATCTGAATTCCTGTCAGAAGTGTGTGCATGGTAACCCCTCATATTGCTTCCTGTTGAGAGGCGAGGAGTGTGGCCGGAGGTGCTGAGGGCCACTTCGGTCGGCCTGGTGTCCAACACTGCCCCCACCTGGATGACTGAGCTTTTCAGTCATGAGTATTGAATGTGTGTGTGTGCTATGCTTCAGCCTGAGTCACTTCTGCTTAAATTAAGAGACACAATGAAGCTTGGTGCTGCATTGTAACTCAAATAATGTGTCTGAGTGGGAGTCTGGGTGTTTGAATCTATAAATTCACAGAAACAAGAGAATGAAATCTCTGTCTGCAGTGTCTGAGCATGGAAACTGTGTGAATCTGTGTACAGTCCATTCTGAAATATGAAAGACAACATTTTCTAAATTTTAATTTGACATACAAAAATGAAATTAACCATTGTTTATATATAACAGAAAAATGTTCTCCCTGTGCAGCGTGGGGTTTCACCGGGTTCTGCGGCTTCCTCCCACAGTCCAAAACATGCTGAGGTTAATTGATTATTCTAAATCGTGAATGTGAGTGTGCTTGGTTGTCTGTCTCTATGTGTAGCCCTGTGATAGACTGGTGACCTGTCCAGGGTGTCACCTGCCTTCGCTCGAGTCAGCTGGGATAGGCTCCAGCCCCCCGCGACCCTACAGAGGATTAAGCGGTGTATAGATAATGGATGGATGGATGTTTCAAATTAAATCCAAAATGTATATTACAAATGAAAACATCAGTAGAATTTCTGTCCAGGAATTTCAAGACATGTTAATATTTGCTGTGCTGATCTTTTACTTAGATGACAGCTGCACTTCTTTCATCTACTGTAAAATGCTGCTATGTCTTACCCCTCTCCCAGTAAAGTGGTGTAGAGATGCTCCTCATCCTCTAAGATCACTGCTAGATGGGTATCTTTTGACAGGACTTTTGCTGTTTGGAGACTTGTGTTCTTTACTTAGTAAATTCTGTATCGGTGATGAAGCCGTTTTTCTATCTCTTTATCTCTGAATGAAACTAGATGTATTGATTTTCTGATTGTCGGAGAAACTGATCCAGCTTCCACAAAGTGTTTTAGAACTTCATGAATTCCCCCCTTAGAAACAGTCAGTCTAGTCATGATTTAACACTGAGAAAGCTCTTTGCACAACAATCTGACTTCTGACACTTTAACTTAGTTCTGATGCTCTCATGTTTCTATCTATCACAGTGAGCAATGTTCTGCTGGAAACTTGAAGCGCAGCCATATGTATAAAAGGTGAACACTAACTGCAGGCTGATTTACTGAAACAAGCCTCCGATAAAAAAGATCAGATCCATATGAGTATCATTTTAACACGCAACTCAAGGAAAGCTGACCTGTAAAATACAGCAGAATCTGAAATATCACCTCTTTATTTTTACATGTTGGAACTTCTTGCATTTTGAAATGTTTCTAAATCCTCAAACTTTCTGATTCTTTTTCAGGTTTACATTTTAAGACCGTATACAAGTTCTGAAAAGCAAAAAAGGTGCAGAAGGTTCATAGATTTATGTGGCAGCTGCAGTGTGGTTTCAATTTTAGTACCGTGGACCACAGAACAGACCTTCAAACTGTGCAATGCTTACACGCTAAAACCTCAATTTTTGGCACTCCATAATCTCAATTTTGAATGTGCGATAGTTTGCATGCATCCTTATATGATTGGTGGTTTGCAGCATCTAGCAACCCTGACACACTAACGTACATTTTAGGTCCCAACGCTTTTCAGGTAGAACAGTTGTGTAGTTTGTGCCTGGCATTAGAGCACGTCCAAGTAAAGTCTTTAAAGAAAATCAGAAGTCTATCCATCCATCCATTATCTATACACCACTTAATCCTCTGTAGGGTCGCGGGGGGGCTGGAGCCTATCCCAGCTGACTCGGGCGAAGGCAGGGGACACCCTGGACAGGTCGCCAGTCTATCATAGGGCTACACAGAGAGACAGACAACCAAGCACACTCACATTCACACCTACTGACAATTTAGAATAATCAATTAACCTCAGCATGTTTTTTGCACAGGGAGAACCTGCAAATTCCACACAGAAAGATCCCAGGCATCCTAACCGGGACACGAACCATGGATCTTCTAGCTGTGAGGCGACAATGCTAACAACCAAGCCACCGTGCAGCCCAAAAAGTCAAAATGAAAAAAACTATGGAACTTTTGTGCAAATAGGTTATTTGACAAATTATATAATGACAATTGCCAAACCATCAGTTTTAATGTGGGGTTAACATCCATCAAAGAAATTGTTTTTTTCTGAGAAGTTTGATGGAGGTTGTGAATAATATAAGTAGAAATGTGAAAACTTCAGCTGAAACACTGGATTCTGGGTAAACAGCCACCAAAACCTGTAATATCTGCAACACATATAAACTTTACTTTTTGCTCTCTGTAATTCATCTTATGTTTATGTAACTACAATTTTTATTAAAAGATAAATCAAAGGAAAAAATTTTTATGAGTGAGAGTCTACCTGCTATTTTTTCAGGACTTTCAGAGAGCAGCAGCTCCACTTTTCCATCTTCTGGGAACCGGGGGTCTGGAATGTTAGGGGGAAAATAAGGCAGGTGGGCGGTTAACTTGGCATAGTGGACAACTTTCCATGTGTCCTTCATACCTGCACAGCTGATATGGTTCCAGGCTGAGTTCAGGTAGACGGAGAGCAGACAGACTGATAGATTTATCAGTTACAGATTAAAATTGATCGTGCGTGTGGACTGGAGCTGAAACAACAGTTGGCAGTGTATTGACTGTGGCACCAGGTTATAAATACCTTCACTGGCACAGTCAAGGTCCGCCTTTGAGAAAGCAAGGGTGTGTCCGACGACGAGGCCTGTATGAAACTGGAGACGGAAGACGACCTGACGGCTGGATGAGCGGCTGTTTTTATCGTAACAAACCACCTGAAATCAGAAAATAGTGACACCACTGTACCATTTGCTGCTTCACTTCATGTGATTGGTCCTCTTGCTGTATAGTTTTGTGATGTTTTAAAATGTAATATTTTATTACTTTCCAAGATATCAAATAAAAAAATACAATACTATATTTGACACATCTGACATTTTAAAATCATTTTTCTGACAGATTTTCCATGAATTGTTGGGCAACTTATTTAGCGTCAAGAGTCAAGACTTTGAGCTGCATATTGGGTCTAAAAAGTGTACTATAGATAGTCTATGATAATAATAGTATTATTATTATGTTATTATTATTACAGCAACTTCCACAGATTGAATATGACAGATTTTTGATGTGGTCACACTTTCAGATATGTTGATTCTGCCTGTAAACTTGAAAGGCTACCTCTATATAGCTCTATCTACTGTTGCCTATCCATCCATCCATTATCTAGACACCGCTTTATCCTCTGTAGGGTCGCGGGGGGGCTGGAGCCTATCCCAGCCGACTCGGGCAAAGGCAGGGGACACCCTGGACAGGTCGCCAGTCCAGGGTGTCCAGGGTGTGGACACCCTGGGCTACACATAGAGACAGACAACCAAGCACACTCTCATTCACACCTAAGGACAATTTAAAATAATCAATTAACCTCTGCATGTTTTTGGACTGTGGGAGGAAGCCAGAGAACCCGGTGAAAACCCATGCTGCACAGGGAGAACATGAGAACTCCACACAGAAAGATCCCAGGCGTCCAAACTGGGACGTGAACCAGGGATCTTCTAGCTGTGAGGCGACAGTGCTAACAACTGAGCCACCATGCAGCCCCCTACCGTTGCCTATTAAAATCTAATCTTCCTATCCATCAAGTGATAAAATATGTATCCACAGACAGTATTAGAACTCACCATGATGTCCCCTTTGAGCAGCTGAGCAGGCTGAAGCACAATGTAGAGGCGATCTGTCTCAGCTGCATTAACATGGCTGAGATGGAAAAAAAAACATCTATTACCTCCTGTGTGCTGTATCTTACTGTGTTTACTGTTTGTAAATAAGGTGTTTCTTACTAGACTGCTGACGTGCAAACAGCTTGTAGACTTTGGTAGACCCTCAGGAAGAGACAACATCCTAAGAAACATCGAAAAGGTAATATGATTAAAATCAAATGGTCAAAACTGTTATTAGCAGAGCTGTTGTCTTACAGTAAGGATGCAAGAACTGTGAGAAAGAATACAGAATCATCTTCTTAAATCACACCCTGGAGACCAAAGACTGCCTGTTTATGTCAGAAATATTTTTTTTGGCATTGCCCGTGACGGTTAATGTGTGACTCATCTTGCATTTTACTACCTTGCAAGACTGTGAATTGGAGGCATGTTTCATACCCTAAATTTGAAACAGGTGGTGTATTGAGGTGGAGAAAATGACCGTCCTGATAGCCCAGTGGTTACAGTGCAAACTACATAACTGTCCATGGTTTGATTCCAACTGATGGTCTGAGCTGCATGTTATCCTCCTCTCTCTTACTTGTTGTCTGCCTCTACACTGTCTTATTCAATAAAGGGAAAACTGTCGTTTATTTTGCTCAGATCATGGTTGTGATGCTTACCTCCATCTTGTCTTATTCTGGGGAGACCATGAAGAACAACACAGAGGAGGAAAGATGGAGAGGGACACATCCTCAGTCCTCCTTTTAACATGCTGCCCAGCATCCACACATACCTGAAGAACAGGAAGAAATTCTA
Organism: Chromis chromis; assembly: GCA_900302755.1. Lineage (NCBI taxonomy): Eukaryota > Metazoa > Chordata > Actinopteri > Pomacentridae > Chromis > Chromis chromis. The sequence continues at coordinate 8,256 of OMNN01039242.1, read as the reverse complement.
TTACAGGTAACTGCAACATCATTATTCTGTATCTGTATCTTATCTTTATTATGGTAAGAGTCTGAGGTGTATTTTCACAGCAGATCCCTTGGTCTACATCTAGTTGAACCAGAATTGAGCTTTGGCCTCCAGGGATCATCCATGTAAATCCTTACCGTTTTTGCGAGGGAGTCATCAGAGCAGAGAGCTTGTCGTTGTAGAACCTCCTCATGGCAAAATGATCGAGAGAAACGTCTGCACTGAGAGAGAGGTACATGTTCAGATGATGGTGTAGTATTTAGCCATACAGATAGTTTGACATTTCCGCCTCCAGACCAGCTCAGTGGAAGCAAATGCAAGTTTGTTTGTGGTAAATATCACTAACAAATGAAAGATCAGGTGGAATCTCAAAAAAAGCTACACTCTTTTTACATAGGAATGATTCATTCCTATGTAAATTTTGATTCATAGTGGATTTTTTATTTGACCTAAAGGTTTCTTCAGGATGGAAATGACATAAACAAGTGACAAAAAACAATAAGAAATCGTATTGGAGATCGTAGTGATACATTTTAACTGAAAATGTCCAAAACTATTCATATCACTTCATGTGGCTAATTTTTGAGAATATACAGCTTCTTTACTGTTCCAGATGGTCCTGGTTTTCAGAGCCAGCCCTACCCAATGTGGCGGCCTAGGCGAGATTTTATATGCCGCCCCCCTCTATCGGTGATTTACATACGCTTACAAAAGAAATCAAATAGCATTGTTTTGTAGTAATATTAATTGAGCATTGCTTTACATTTGAATCAATCTGAACTGTTCCATTTTAAGAGTTAACAGTAATAACTAGTTTTAATATAATTATATTGAAGGGGAATTTTTTCCCGATTTTGTGGCGCCCCGTCCTTAGCATTTGCCTATGGCCTAATGAGCCAGTCGGCTCTGCTGGTTATGTCTACCATGTTCTATTTCAATACTCCATAAGCTGATGCAGTAGTTTTCTAGTCAATTCTAGTCAAGTTGTGGCTAAATCAAACAGTTCAGTGAGCTGCTATTAGGGTCCATCACTGAGACAGGGTTGCACACTGTAGCTGCTTGCAACACAATGAAAGGCTATAAAGACATATCCAAGAGTTTTCTACTTTTTGATGAAAGGATGTGATAGGAAGCCAAAAGTGACCCCTGCATGGGCAAGAATGATGCAAGAGCCCAAGAAGAATCCAGAGATAACCCAAAAGCAAACCTGGAGAAGTATTCAAACCCAAGACCACCATCCCCACAGTCAAGCATGGTCTTGGGAATGTAAAGTTCTGGGGATTTTTTTAGCTGATGGACCAAGCAACCTTGTTAAGTAAACAGTGTCATAAGAAAAAGGGACGACATTAAAATTCTGCAAGAAAACGTCAACTAGTCTGCTGAAAAACTTGTCCTTGGGCAGCATTGAATCTTCTAACAAGACAATGATCTGAAACATACAGCCAAAGTGGTCGAGAAACATTTAACCGAAAACAATATCGACATTTTAGAGTCCAGACCTGAATCCTAACGAGCCTTCAACCTCAAAGACCTGGAGATTGTCACAAAGAGGAGAAGAACAAAACCCCAGTGGAGACGTGTGTTAAGTTTGTTAGTAATTTTAAGAACTGTTTGATTAATTTGGTGGCAAAATGGTTTCGTCACTGATTGCTAAGATTAGTGATGAATAATTCTGGACATAAAAAAATAAATACATTTTTTAAAAATGGTGATAATTTTAAGGGACATTAATAATGTTAGATCTAATATTTTATTAAAAATGTAAAAACAATACAGAAATAGTTCAAAATTGATTTCTAACACAATGTTTGTAGTGTCTTTTGTAATTCATGTAATTTCAAATGAATGAGTTTAAATCATTTAGGGATTAACGGTATTCAGTGTTTTTTTTTTTTTTTTTAAACATGCTCCTTTTAAAATTTGTATGTATGTTTTACCAATGAAATTCCTTTTGCTTCCATCATACCGGGGCATGAATAGCAGAAACATCTCAGACACATATCTCAAAACAAATAAAACCAGATGCATGACTTGATATCATTACTTTCACTAGCCTCTGCATGCCTGCACTCACACACACAGGCACTTGGATCATTCCCAATGGGACAATGGTCACAATCAGATATTTCTCAACAGCAAGTCAGCTGTTCTGCCATGAACAACATGCACACACACACGTGCACACCAGCAGCACTGGCTTGATGTTCCTCTTTTCTATATTTTTAGTAGTTTGTCTCAAACTGACCTTTTTTAACATCCCATGATCAAAAATGATGACATGCTTTTAATAGCTCATAAAACAGAAGACATACTGTACTATGAAACTGCAACAACTCTCATATGTTTGACTTAAAAATGCATTTGGCTGAAATGAACAATATTTCTTTAGACTCAAAATCTGACATGCAGGTCAATTGCAAGTAAATAAATTCACTGGTGTCCAACAGCAACAGGATCGCTGCCTGAAAATCAAATATCAGCGCAGGTCAAAGTCTCTTCTATCAGCTGTGCTGCCCTTTGCCTGGTGAAGACGGACAGGAGATCAGCCTCTGTTCACTCTGTCTATTGTTCTGTCAGTGCTCTTTGATCAGCAAACACATCCAACAGTAAATGTCAATGCTGGGTCATTACTTCACAGGTCCACTTCCCTTCACTTTGAGGACATTTTTCACACATACTGTCTGCAATGCAAGCGAGGCACTCTTCAAGGAACATCAATAATGAATAAAAATTTAACAAGTTAAAGCAACTGATGTGTCCCAGAGCCTGAGAGGTTTGTTGCTCCACAGAGCAAATTGTGCATCAGTTTGATGAGCAAATTTGTGGCAAAGATATTTAGACAGTTTGGCCTCTCTGTGTTTCCCCCGAGGTCCTGTGTCCTGTGCTTGTTCTCTGGATCTGGAGTTGCATGTCTCTGATCTGCAGCCGCTGGCCTCACCACCTGCTGTCCTGCCATCCCCACCCCAACCTCTCCTACTATCCCCTCTCCCCTTATCCCCACTCCCACCCCAACCGGTCGAGGCAGAGTGCCGCCTTCCCTGAGCCTGGTTCTGTCGGAGTTTGTTTTTTCCCCCCCTCCTTATCCTAGGGTTTTTTTTTGGTTCCTTCCCACCACCGCTGACTGCTTGCTCACAGGGAATCCAAAAGCAACTTTGGATTGTTGTTTTTTCTGTTTTCTGTTCATCTGTGTTCATTCGTATCTTACTATGTTAAGCGCTATGAGATGACATATGTTTTAAATATGCGCTATATAAATAAAATTGAATTGAACTGAATCGAAAGATCACAAGGTCACCAGCACTAATATGATTCATCCTTTGTGAAACATAAATATTAATGCATGAATGTCACCACCAGCCTGGGAAAAAAAAAAGGTTTATCTGCTCCTTAAAAATTCAGTGTTACCTGGCCGACATGTTGCTGAAGTGTATGTAAGACGCCACCAGAACTCCCAGCTGGCCTTTACCCCCCTGTTGAGGGAAGTCACACAGTCAGGCGGAATATATTTCATGCACTCACCTACATCACAGACATGGCTTTAAAGAACAAAGCAGAGTCAATGTGCATATCTGGATCAGCGATGTTTACCCTGCAATGTAACACCAAGACGTGCTTGGAATGGGTCTGCAGCCAGTTTTCCATTGTTGAGCACACACCGAAGATCTGATCCAGGCTGGGAGCCAGGAGATCCACCCAACCTGTGTCCAAAACCTGAAGAAAAAAAACACACATACAGTGTACAGTACATGCATATATATATATATACATTGCAATATTTAACCTCTCAAACTGGTAGTTTTAGGTGTTATAATTGCCTTGTGGTTCATTCGGGTGAGGCTGCCATGCTTCTGTGAGAGGTTGATGAGCTGAAGAAAGTAGAGAACAGATGGGGTAAAACAAGTTTAATTATATTAATGTAAATAAAATAAATATCTAAATGCAAATAACAAGTTAGATGGTGTAAGAAACATATTACTAAATGACTACTAATTGAATTATGGAAACAAAATTCATTATCATTTAACAAATCCACAACATAGACTTATGATACACACCTACTCACAGAATTGTTTTTCTTAATTAATACATTTTTTAACTATTTTCTACAGTGTAAAACACAACTGGAAATATCAGGACTACAGAGATATAGAATTATGTAGTGAGAAAATATTTAATATATTTCTTTAGATTAAAAGTAGCTGCTTGATGGGAGCTTTGCACACTGTTGGTAACATGTTAACCAGCATGATGAGGTTGTCAACTCCTGCAGTAATCCATATCATAGCAAGGACTGCAGTAAACATCATTACATTAACACTTGGAGGTCAGTCGGTCCAGAAAATTTCAAGAAAGTTTCTTCAAGATAAAAAAAACACCATTTGTGAAGAAACATTCTCACTTGGGGAATCCCCCCCCCCATAAGAAAAGGACCAAGAGTTCCCTCTACTACAGAGGAGAAGTTTATCTGGTTTGACCTTAATGGGGCAATCATTCGTTTTTCAGCAGGACAATAAGTCAAAGCACACCTCCAGTCTACGTAAGGACTGTTGGACCAAGTAGCAGAGGGATGGAGGGCAGCATCACATGACCTGTCCTCCACAATCACCCACCTGGACCCAGCTAAAATGGTTTGGGATGACTTGGAGTGACAAACAAACAGCTAACAAGTGCTTTGCACATGCAGGAATTCCTTCAAGATCGTTGCAAAAGCTCAAGATGATGACCTCATAAAGCTGGTTGGAGAATTAAGAGTGTGTATCAAAGCAAAGGATGACGCATATGTTGCTTTGTTTAAATTTTTTTCACTTACTACATAATTCCACATGTGGTAATTTATAGTGTTGATGTCTTCAGTGTTGTTTTACACAGTAGAATATAGTCAAATTCTTGTATGAGTAGTTGTATCCAAACTTTGGACAGTATAATACAAACAAACACTCATTTTAGATTAGAGATACATACACAAAGGAAATAAAGAAGCAACTGATTGGAATTTAGAGGTTCTGGGGAGCTTCAAAAATGTGCAAATCATATATATTACATGTATAAACAAATAAGCTAATATTACTCTGTATCTCTATTCTATAGTTCTCACCATGTAGTTGTGTCCATGCTTGGACTGTAGCATGGATATAATCTCCTGCAGGTTCTGCAGGTAGATGCCCTCTGGACATCCAGGAGGGCACAATATGGTGATGATTCGTTCAGTGATGTAGGTCAGATCAAGTCGGTGTCGCTCCTCCATGTCTAGTTTCAGTCACATGGGCTGTGAAGATCAAGGAAGTGATCCGGGATGTTAAAAGGAGAGACAATTTAAGGAAGTGAGACCTATCATATATTTGTACAGCATTTATCTGAGCTTGTGCCACTTCAGCTGCACACTCAGATCCTTTTGACTCACACAATGAATATCTGAGTTCAAATGCGGCCAGCTTTAAAAATCGTACAAATCCTTTTACTGGATGTGGAAACGAAGTAGGGTCAAGGCAATCCAAAAGCTTACTCACTGAAAACCCACGCAGAGCTTGTGACCTGAGGAGAGATGCCGATGAGCTACACTGGATAGTAACCTCATGACTCATACACACGTTTTTTTTTTCCATTCACATGACTTTTTGTGGGGGTTTACTTTTAGTTTTAAGGTTTAATGGTCGTATTTTTGAAAAAGGAAAAGTCATGTCTGTACCACTTTGTGACAAGGTTCCATTTTTAGAGGGTGAGTCATTCTTTAAAAGATTAATACAGCATTTATGAAGCCAAAGGATTGGCTGAAATGATTGGTAAATGATTTATTAACCATTAATAAAGGCAAAATGTTACAAAATGGTAACAGACCTTTTGTAAACTCAGTAGTCGACGTGTTCTGCCCCTAGATAGTCCATGGTTCAATGCCAATTAGAAGTGCAATTTAATCCCATACATATGGGTCAGTAGGGACCTCCTCCACCTTCTATTAAGCTCAGATGGCACATTTTAGTCCATTCTGATTACTGAGAGGTGGACTTGCTTGTGTGCATAACCTATTAGTGCTTGAGCTTTAGGTCATGAACTGATGGGTGGATATTCTCCGGGAGGATTTTCTGATAGAGAGCAGAATTCATGGCTCCGTCAATTATGACAAGTCGTCCAGGTCTTGTGGAAACAAAGCAGCCCCAAACCATCACACTACCACCACCATGTTTCACTGTTGGTATGATGTTCTTCTTGTGGAATGCAGTCGTAGCTTTACCCCAGATGTAATGGACCCATGTCTTCCAAAAAGTTCCACCTTTAACTCATCAGTCCACAGGATGTTATCCCAAAAGTCTTGGTGCTCATCCAGATATTTTTTTTTGCAAATGCGTGCCTTCATGTTGTTTTTGGTCAGTAGTGGTTTGTGCATTACATCTCTCTCATGGATGCCATTTTCGCCCAGTGTCTTCCTTATTGTGGAATCATGTAGACGGACCTTAACTGAGGCAAGTGAGGCCTGCAGATCTTTTGATGTTCGTCTGGGATCTTTTGTGACCTCCTGGATTAGACATCGACACGCTCTTGGAGAAATGTTGGTCGGCCGGCCACTCCTGGGAAGGTTCACCACTGTTACATGTTTTCTCCATTTGTGGATAATGTCTCTCACTGTGGTTCTCTGGAGTCCCAGAGCCTGAGCAATGGCTTTGTAACCCTCCAGACTGACAAATATCAATGACTTTGTTTCACATCTGTTCTTGAATCTCTTTAGAACGTGGCATCATGTGCTGCTTTTTGAGACCCTTTAGCTACTTCACAATACCAGACAGGTTCTATTTAGTGATGTTTAGGTTCAACAAGCCTGGCAGTAATCAAATGTGAGTGTGGCTGGTGAAATAGAACCCAACTGCCAAATTAATTTGGCCATTTGGTAGATTGGTAGCTAAGGGGGCCAGATGGACTGGACAGCATTTTTCTCTCAATAAATGAAATCATTTAAAAACTGCATTTTGTGTTTTCTTGGGTTATCTTTGTCTTACATTAAAATTAGTTTCATGATCTGAAACATTTAGGTGTGACAAATATGCAAAAAATAGAAGACACAAATACTTTTGCAAGGCACTGTTTGTACAGACTTTGGATTAATATCAGTCAGGTTTGTTGCTTGCTACTTCCTGAATATTTTATATACATGTATAAATACTTAAGATGCAAGAAAAGAAAAGAGGCAATGGGGCACTAAAAAGAACAGCAACAGAGAAAAGGATAATAATAAACAGAGCAGAGAAACATTTATGGTCTGTTGTAATAAACTGTATTGTCAGTTCTGTCACTGAATGTTTATATTGTGAAGCTGAATTGCAATCTTAATAGTTAAAACAAAATAAGAGCAAACTACTTTTAAAACTCATTATTAGGGGATTCTATCAATACTCACTCTTGAAAAAGCTCTATAAAAATGTACATTTAGTGTTTATTAAAGCATGTCTCCTGTGTCTTCTGATTTTTTTTTCTCAGAATCTAATCCAAGATCCCAAAGAATGTGATTTCCTCCCACATTCTTGTGTAAACCAGCAAGTGGATAACTTTGTGGTATCTGGGCTCTATGTCAGCATATGAAGTAGGGAAATTACATGCATGTCTATGGGAGTGAGACCGGCATACAGTGGAGCAGGGCAGAGCATACAGAGAGCAGCGGTTAACCTCGCCTTCACCCTGACCATGTGACCATAGCAGAGTAAACAGTGATACAACCATTTTCACCAGAGCAACATACAGGAATAACCCACTGGGAACCACCACAGCAGCTTTCTGTTTCAATTCTAAGAACTCAGATGTGTTTATTTGGTTTTCGGGGATGTAAATGAGGATCTGGAATACGCCATATCAGGAAGTGAATCAAAGAGTTTACATGGCCTAAAGATATCTTTGAGAATCATGGTGTTATTTTTATTTTTTTTTTAACTTTTTGATTACATTGGTGCCCCATTTGGGTGATGTGGTATAATGTGCTTTGTAGTCTGTCTGTCAGAGACTCACTTATATGTTAATATATTTGTGTCTGGTGTAATCAGTAAGAAGTGATAAAGAAGCACCAGATTGTTAAAATGTTGATTTCTTGGGAAAATCATTGTTTTGTTACCTCCGCCAAGCGCGAAGCGCGAGAAGCGGAGGTAATGTTTTTACCCGCGTTTGTCTGTTTGTCTGTCTGTTTGTCTGTTAGCAAGATAACTTGAAAATTTCTGAACGGATTTTGATGGAAATTTCAGGAAATGTTCATAATGGGAC
>OMNN01039205.1:0-10512 GCA_900302755.1 Chromis chromis | reverse complement strand
ATATCTATGTTCAGGCCCGTCGACAGGGGGGGACAACCGGGTATGTTGTCCCGGGCCTCAGGGCCATAGGGGCCCATGAATGGCCCTCAATTTATTTTTCCTAACATTCGCCTATTATTTTAATGAAATCGTTGTCTATTACATTAAATGTCATTTCCTACTCAAAATATATGTAATAACTGAAACTGATTAATTTTTGTAAATATAAATGTTTTCCATTTTTGCACACCTCCCCCCGTCCTAGAAGAAAATGGTTTGACCCCGCTCTGGCTCACTGTATGCTTTGGCTACATGCCTAGCACACTGTTGCTAACTTGGCGACTTTCTTGCTAAATCTGGAGACTTACCCAGTCCTCTTGGCGACTTTTTTTTTTGTCAAAAGCGACTTTTTCTGGTGTTATTTTAGACTCATCTAATGTTGGCGACTCTGACGTGAAAGCACGTATCGTTCTGCATCACGATCCTCAGCGGATCTTGCCGTGAGCCTCTCCCCCGTCCCAAAGCATCCACAGCCGGTCAGTCTCACACCAGCTTCCCGCAGCAGCCCCAGCTGCAGTAGGAGAGCTAAACGTCTAGCTAGCTAGCTCATCATGTCTTAGTCTAAATTTCAATGGCAAAATAATAAAACTAAACAAGAATCAACAGAAAAAGCGACTTGATGTTGCTTTCTTGTCCCGGGCCCCAGCAAGTCTGTTGACGGCCCTGGTCCCAGGAGTGACTGTTTGATTGCTGTGGCCTTGGTAGTTTATACCATGTGTTCCTCAACTTCTACATCAGTTCATTCATATTTTTATTTAATTTTTTTTGTATTCATGTCTGAGTTGGCTATTAAAAATAAGAGCACAATTGGAATAAGACCGAATGGAGATAAATATTCTAGTTATTGCTCAAACAAATGTGAGAGCCAGCTGTAAAATCTATTTCTCAGCTCTCTCATGTTTTGGATTAAAATCTTCTTCAAATGGGCTTTTAAACTTAGCATCCCTAGGCAGGAAAAACAATGTTGCTTTCATTTGAAGAGATTTTTTACAATACAAAAGAACACTTTGTCACTGATCTCCCAATGAATCCATGCTGAAGACATGTTCTTACTTCCCTCCCAACATTACTTAGTCGAGAGGGGATGAGTAAAGAGAAGAGGACCTAGTATAATAACACTGCTTCTCATTGCCAGTATCATTACACATTACACTCATATACAGAAACCATATAGAAATACAAAGGCAAACTTTTCATTTGTGATATACGCAACCCTGCGGTTTGTTTGAATAGAAGCACTGGCATGCAATGAAATAGCATAGACCTGCATTGTTCCCATGCTGGCACCATTTCTAGCCCCACCACTGGTAATTGCGCTCATGCCAGTACCCAACATGATGAAATACGGTGTTAACATGCAATTATTACCACTTGCTTAACTTTGGGAGAGTTCTGTGTTGTTCTGTAGGAAGGGGGACAGATTTGTGTCATACCCTGGAGTTCCAGATGAATAAATACAATACATACTGCCACCTTTATGGCAAAGACGGATCAGGAAATCCGCAGGGGATGTTCGTGGAGGCTTTCATCCCCATGAGAGCTCCTCCTCTCCAGCATCCCAGAAATGGAGATTGGTGTTGAACCTGTACACAGAGAAGGACTCTGGAGGCTAACATCAATCAGCCCTGTGACCTTGTCAGCTGATACCCTCAGGAATATAGGGCACCTGCTTCCATGGTGACTGCACACAGTGAGTGGACTGACTGCAGTTAAGCTCCACTACAAATACGACTACTATCTTGGACTGTATAATGCATAGTGTATGCATTCCAATGACTAGAAGTGGCAGAGAAGGACTCAAAGACTTGGAATCAACAACAGGTGGTAGTTACACTGTGATCCCAACCCACTTCACTTCTGTTTGTTTGTTTGAACAACCTAATTTTTATTTTTTATTGACCGGCAACTCTGCAGCAACCTTCTTCAGTGTAATAGCATCTTGTGTTGGAACATAGAGGCCATTGTGACATTCTTTCAAATCCTAATTATTCTGACTTAAAGCCTCTTTTTGTTGCTTCTGAAGAAGAAAATACACCTGTTGTTTTCTTTGTAATGAAAAGTAATAAAATGTAAAAGCCAGTATACTTCAGGTTTGTTCAGCAGCAGCGTAACATGATGTGGTGTGACCAGTGGCTTATGGTGGCTAATTATGTGGGTTAGGGTTGTCACCATCACCAGGAAAGAGCCTTGGTTTCCCTTTTAAAGATAAAGTGGCTCCTTCCATTCGAGTCCACAGGGGTTTATTGTTAATCGCTATTTGCCTGGCCCCTCCCCAGAGACCAGTTTGCCATGAAAGACCCTATCAAGAGTGTATTTTACTTACAACAAAGCTCTCAGGATCATTTGGACACACAAGCACCTCCACTGCATTAGGTGGTTTGGGCATCTAACCAGAATACCACCTTAGCATTCTACCTTGAGAGGTATTCTGGGTGCATCCAACTGAGAGGAGACACAGAGCATAACTAGATTATGCAGGAAGGATTATACAGGATATCCCTTCTTGGCTGGGAGCATCTTAAGATTCCCCCCAGGAAGAGAAAGTGTCCCGGAATTGGGATACCTGAGCTGCGTTGCTTAGACGACTGCCTCTATGACCAGATAAGCAGCAGTGGATAATGACATTATACCATAAATAATAGCAATCTATTAATATTGTTCAGATTTCAGAGCCTAAATATACTTATCTAGAAGAAGATTCTGACAGCTACACCAATGCTGGAACAACCCTTGTCATCACTGACATGATCAGTGCTTTAAATAACTTGTTGAATCCCCTCAAGATGTCAGCTGCACCAGTCAACAGCTTTAGCCAATATACAAACTCATTCTTTTCTTTTTGCTTTTTTTTCTTCACCTCAGCTGGCCTGTAATGACTGAACTTGTCCTGCTCCCTTTAGTGCATGCTGGGTTGAAACTTTCAGCACAGCCAGTGCACACAGTGTTCACCCTATGCAGTCAGATTGTTACTCTGGCTCATTCTTCGAGCTGTAAGCTTTTCATGATGAAAACAGAGCAGGCCACTGGAGGACGCAGCATTTTGCCTGTAGTTGTAGATTATCACGATGTTGGTTGGGCTGCATGAACCAGTTGATAGTTTTCAATACTGCTTTTCTTTCACCACCTCTCTCTAGTAAAGGGGTTTCACTGTGTCAGATCTCTCAGGTCTCTCTGGTATAGCGAGCTGGTGTGTTGAGAAGCTTAGTTCTTCATGGAATATTCTGTGTCTGTGTAGCCTTGTGATAGAGATGCAGCCTGTAAAATATGTTGCTATGCCTCCTGTTTGCTTGCTGGGACAGGCTCCAACTCACCATGAAAAAAATATGCTGATAAAAAAAGACTAAATAAAAATTACTAACAGATTGTTTTTCTTTTCCTAAACGCTTCACTACTTAATGTGCTGTACGTTTCAGGACATATGCCTTTCAAAATCATTCCTGGCAGTGCCAGAGATGGTTGGGACTTTGTGGTTTCACCTCCAGGCATGCATGCTTCAAAATGTTAAAGTCCCAATGTATTCAACCCTTAGGCTTTTGAGGTGCTCTGCTTGCAGCATGGCCCAACAATCATTTGTTTCAGAGGTGCTCCTCCTGGGTTATTTGTCTAGACCCAGACAACTGCAGGCTGTATCAAAGCAAATGGAATAATACTTCTGCGCAGACATACAAGCTACTGTGGAAAATTACCATGCCCTTAGTTAACTTCACAGAGTTTGAAGAGTGTGCGTCATTTGTGAAGCTTATGTCCAGAAGAGGGTGTCTTTTCTCATTCAGCCTCCTGTTTGGCATGGTAAATGTTGTTGCCTGAATACACTTCAATTCTTTATATTTATTTTCTGTGGCAACACATGACAGGTGCAGTAAAAGTTTACATTTCCTTGTCGTATAAATGTGCATTGTCTGTGTGTTTGTTTTTAAGAGATCAAAGCATAATTCATTTTAGAAGCAAGTGTCACAGCAAGGTGAAAAAGTGAAAGTAGCCCAGGGATTCCACCGGGCATACCTGCAGCACTCTCTGGCTGCAGTGGGACAGCCGGAGCCGCTCTAAGCAAGGACTCCAGCAGACGCACTGCAGCACGTGTCAGACGTATCCCAGAAGCAGCTCTCCTCTCTGCTTCAATGAAAATGTGTGCTTAAGCTATTTGTGACAGACGTCAAGCTGCACAGAAAAGATCGAGCTGGGCAGGAAGTCAAACACACTGTGCCGACTTCCAATCGTAAATCACATCTCTTCATCAAAGTCATAAATACAAGAACTGCAAGTGTTCTCCTCCTGCGGGCAATTACATGTAAAATACTAAATAATTAGGAGGCTAAATGTGTTTTTAACAACACAGCCACAAATCTTTTTGATCCATGTTGTTCATAACTGGACTTACCTGTGCTAGTGTTGTAGGCTGCAGCACAACAAGCAGGAGGGGTTGGGGAGGGGAGAGCAGAACAGCCGATGGAGAACAATACAAAGAGAACAATGAACATTTTGGAGGTCGATGAGGTCAGAAACTGGCGGAATTCAGGTTTCTCACCTGCACTGCAAGAGCCTTTGTGTTCTGATTTTCCACACCTACAGGGTCTCACCCCCACCTGCCACTTGCCCTTTCTCTGGGACCTTGGTGTGTGAGGCAGTAAAGAAGTTTATTTTGGAGATTCAGGAGGAATTCAGTTATTCCGCCTGATGCTGTAGGAGTTCTCATTCATGTTCTCAACCCTCACCGAATCTAAATCTGTACTTTCGATACAGAACAACTCCTCATTGGCCATCACTGGTTGGACAGACTAGCCCAACTGATCGACCGTGGCCATATTTGAGCCCAGGTTGCAACTCCAAAACCAGTCAGTCTAGTAGCCTCAATGTAGGAGTTAGAAACATCTCTTCCAGACATGCTTGAATAACCTCACTCTCCTCACTCTGAGAGTCAATTCAAACACAATTTAGTGGACAACATCACATTAGCAGCCACCAGCCCAGTGTTGTACAGTCCTCACGTATCTTAATGTGTGCATACCAATGGTACCTTGGTCCCAGATATGTTGGTAGAGTCAGCAAGACCTTGTCAATGATCTATGTCAGAAGAGTTCACCTCCATACTGTGTGCATAAAACCAACTGCATCCTGTCTGCAGAGTCGCCACAGAGCATCCTCAAAGCCATCGGGGTATGCGCTATCTCCATACAGATAGGAAAGAAGGGATTTGTGCACTTCATGAGTGTGGTCCCTCGTCTTTTCCCGCTCACTTCTGACCGGAGATGACATCCTTATCCTTATTAATTGCGGCCCAGCTCGACACAGTCAACCAGATTTTGTGGACCCAGGCCAGTATCAGAGACTGTCCTCTAAACATTGATACAGAGCACATGCTGTCAGGGCAAACGATCCCTCAGACATGTCTGTTGTCATTGCCTCATCATCCTCAGAGGACAGAAGATACCTGGGCCACATACATTTTTCCAACCTTTGCCATCCTTTGTGGAGCTCAACCTGACAGTCTGTGGAACACCCATGCTTACACTGAACAACCGTTCAGCCTACCTTTTGGTATTAACCCGCATCCGAACGCCAACCCAAGCCATTGATTGACATCTCCTTTCATGACTTTGACTTGCCAGTGCCAGTAAAAGGAGAGCTTCCCCCATCCTTAACCAGGGAAGACAACCTTGAACACACCCTGCTCGCTTTCCCTACTAAAATTATCACTGTTGTTCATCACGAGGTGTTGCAAAATAAGTCAAACACCACTCCAGTCCGGATAGCATGGGGTAACAACTCTCCTGTTTGTTTCAGGATGAACCTCATAGAATTTGCTTGTCTGTCTCTTTTTCCATATACTAACCTATTTTGGGGACAAAGGTAGAATTCAGATTTCCTGCCTGCGCTCCTTTCTGTGCTGATTTTCACACCTAGAAGGTCTCACCCCCACCTGCCGCTCGCCCTTTCTCTCTCTCGTGCAGCACACTCACCCGCTGTGGTAGTTTTCTGACCTGGGTGTGTGAGGCAGTCGAGGAGTTCATTTTGGAGATTCAGGCGGAATTTAGATCTTCCACCTTATGCTCTAAGATCCCCCGTTTGCTGGTTTCCACACGTGCATGGTCTCAACCTCCACCTTTGCGGGCTCATACTCACCACCTTTTTTCTCTCTTTGTTCCCAACACACAACACCCACCATGTAACATAACATGTCGGTAGTGCCAGCTGCATGCACGTTCAGAGTATTTAGTTGCTACTTCTTGTCTGAGTTGTGTTGCAATTTGTAGATGAGTTGAGTTCAGAAGTCGGTTTCTTTCAAGAATTGTCAATGTCAGCTTGCCTTACTGACAGACACATAGCATTACTGAATGTAAGGGCCTTAATACCTCCGCCAAGCGTGAAGCGGAGGTTATGTTTTTGCCGGCGTTTGTCTGTTTGTTTGTCTGTTTGTTTGTTTGTTTGTTAGCAAGATAACTTGAAAAGTTCTGAACGGATTTTGATGAAATTTTCAGGAAATGTTGATAATGGGACAAGAATTTTGGTGCCCCCCTTCGCCCCGGTCCCTCCCCCCGAAGTATATTCGTCATTAATTGGACCCGAATATCCACCGCCAAGGCTCAATTTTTAGATTTTAGCGCCTCGCTTTGTCAGTCTTGAGCTTTTTTGTTTCCATTCATTGGCAAAAACTAAAAAAAGGTATATAGCTATAGCTCTTATCTTAAAATATTTAATTTGAGCTAGTTTTAGTTCAGTTGTCGTGTTGAAAAATAGGTTGTCAAAGAACATTTTATTAATTGTAGTTAACAAGATTGCCACTGCTGACAACACCTTTTCGTCTTTCATTGTTTCAATTCTAGAATTTAAATGAGAAATTTTCGTTTACTTTAGCGTGCCGACTAAAACGCTTTCTGTTGGTCGATTAAATAGTGCATTACAAGCATCTTGGAGATACTACTGTTTTTTAAACATGGTTAGTTTACTGTAGGGTAAACCTTCATCAGCATCAGAAAAGTTTTGATTCCTGTGTTATGAGCAGTTAATCAGTTCAAAAATGATTGCAGGGATTCAGAAAATTCTGCTACTTTCATGTTTGTGCTAATGCTGTTTTTTTGTTTTTTTTTTTTTTTACGAATGATGCCTTTAGGTTTAAAAAGATCTGTTATGCTACTTTTTAACAAGCTGCACTTTTTTTTTATAATGAAGTACAGTTATGATAAGCAATAACCAAGGAATAATAATCCCTCATGTGGCACACTAAGATGGATTTTCAACTTCTTATTAAGCCAAATATTTTAAAAAGATATAAAAAATTGGAATAATTAGGAGTCACTCAGTAATTACAGTATGGCAGATTGTGCAGACTTTCTTAAATATTTAAACTTGTTGATTTAGTGATATTTACAGATATGGCATTGGATGTATTAAAGGGGCCCGCTGCGTATGTGTATATGTACAGGGCCCAGATTTTGTGCAATGCCACTGACTGCAGTGACAGTTTTGATATTATGAATCACTGTCATGCAAAATAAAAAAATTGCAGAATGTGAAAGGCTAGCTGCAGATGTGTGATGCTGATTATTGCACTTTGCAGCTCAGAACACATCGTTTATCCTCTTAGAGGCACTGGTCTGATTTCTGTCCACTTGATGAGACATTTTCATCACGCACACTATAGCTGGCACAGCTTGTTTAAAAAGACATACACATAGATCAGATTTTGTGGGCTGCTCGACGGAGAGTTGCCTCACTCCTCTGATCAGTATTCCACTGCACCCAACCTTTTTGCTCATAGCGTGCTGTAAGAACCAAAAGCTTCAATGCACTGACCATCTGCTTGCGAAGGAAACATTACTTTCCACAGGAAGAACGTACAAGAAGTTATTAGGTTTAGGGGGCAATTACTTTTTCACAGGGGTGACATACACCAATCAGGCATAACATTATGACCACCTGCCTAATATTGTGTTGGTCCCTCTTATGTGGTCAAAAATGCTCTGAATCATTGGGCATGGACCAGAGGACCTCTCAGGGTGTCCTATGGGGTCTGGCTCCAGGACGTTGGCAGTGGATCCTTTGGGTAATCTGGCTTGTGCAGTGGGGCCTCTGTCAATCCAACTTGTTCCACTGCATCCTGTTGATGCTTGATCAGAATGGGGTCTAGGAAGTTTGGAGGCCAAATCAACATCTTGGGCCATTGTCATGTTCCTCAAGATGTTCTTGATTGTTTGATTTTGATGCCATGTGGTGGGGTGCATTTTCCTGCTTTGGTAGGCCAGTGACATTTGGGATTTACATTTGCATGAGGAAGTGTGCTTGTTCTGGGACAATGTTTAATTGGGTGTCTAAGTCTCATCAACACGGATGTTAAAATCCAAGGTTTTCCAGCAGAACACCACATAGTACCAATATGATCAATAATATTCACTTCACCTGTCAGTGGTCAGAATGTTGTGGCTGATTGGTGTAGAATTTCAATAAATCTTTAATAAATCATAATTTAACAAGGGCATTTTGTGTTTTGTGGGTTATTTCTATCTATTATTCAATAAATATAAATATTAGTTTGATGATCTGAAACATTTAAGTAACAAATATGGGGGGGTACTTATGCACAGCACTGTAAATCATTTAACTGAAAAAACAAAACAACTCAGTACACTGTAATATTGCATTTAATTTGGTGCCTTAGAGCACACGGAGAAATCATTATCTTCCACTGTATTTGGGTAATTTGATTTAAGCAAGTCTGGTGTTAATACAGAGTAGCTGCTTGAAGCTGGATCATTAACTCGGTGGACACAAATGTGATTTGCTATGAAAAGTTATCAATATGGCTAATTTTGTCTTTCAGTCATAATACAGCAGAACATCAATTAACTTTTTAATCCTTTGCTCATTTGACAGAACTGCTGCCGACACCCTTAAAATGAAACCTGCCATTTTATTGTGACTTGAAGGAGCAGATGAGATTTTTATGAAAGATAATGACAGACAGATTGAGAGATGCAATCTATCAGAATTGTAATCAGACAGTCGACGAATTGATGGAGGGGATAATAAAGAACTTATTGACACATTACATAGAGATGCCTTATGTGCGACGCTGTTATAACACCATGATTTCACTGTATATGTAAAGGAACAACTCTCCTTCACCATTTGCCGTATTAGGAAAAACGCAGTAACTGGAGCCAATCTTGATCTTGCTACTTCAGTCAATATCAATCAGCAGAGGCAGGTAAAATTAGTTCCTGAGCAATTTGGGCCAGCACATAGACTGGGTTATTACAGGGGTGCTGGCATGTGTGCTCTTCAGGCTGTAATATCTTTAAAAAGAAAAGACAAGCTGGTGTTTGTGGTAACAGGGTTACTAGCAATACCCTGGTCGACTAACTGTGTTTTTGTTTATGTTGTTCAGACGTGTCAGAGATATTTAAGTGGACTGTCTGTAGGAAATCAGGGATATGCTTGAGAAGGCACAGAGTCATGTACATTTAAATCTGTTATCCCTCTTCACTACAGACTCAGCAATAAAATACCAAAACCACAAATTACATTATGCAGACATGTAAAGATTCTACACTTATATGGGATATTTGTATTAATATTTGTGTTATAGTGTTAATTGAGATTTATCTGCAGTTATAATTGCAGGTTATTCCTGGGTTTTGGATGGCTTGGGTGCTGCATGTGGCGGGGGGGAGGTTACTATTTTCAGTCTTTTTGATCATCAGTGACAGTCAATCATCTCTCTGCTTGTCAAGAATTTAATTCCTTAGAGATGGTAAAAAAAACAAAAAACATGTTACATAAGCCTTAACACTGCTTGTAAAATCAAGCTATGTTAAAAGACCATTTGCCTTTAAATAAACCACATCTCAACATGGAATTATTTAGTCTGACTAGTCAAAACAACAGTCAGAAACACCCCTAATTCAGTTCCAACTAGTCCAAATATTATTTGCAGATACACCGATCAGCCATAACATTATGACCACTGACAGGTGAAGTGAATAACATTGATCATATTGGTACTATGTGGTGTTCTGCTGGAAAACCTTGGATTTTAACATCCATGTTGATGAGACTTAGACACCCAAATAAACATTGTCCCAGAACAAACACACTCCCTCATGCAAATGTAAATCCCAAATGTCACTGGCCTACCCCTGCAGGAAAATGCACCCCACCACATGGCAACAACATCAACCAATCAGGAACATCTTGAGGAACATGACAATGGCCCAAGATGTTGATTTGACCTCCAAACTTCCTAGACCCCATTCTGATCAAGCATCAACAGGATGCAGTGGAACAAGTTGGATTGACAGAGGCCCCACTGCACAAGCCAGAGTACCCAAAGGATCCACTGCCCTGGTCCTGGTGCCAGACCCCATAGGACACCCTGAGAGGTCCTCTTGGCCCAATGGTTCAGAGCATTTTGGACCACATAAGGGGGACCAACACAATATTATGCAGGTGGTCATAATGTTATGCCTGATCGGTGTA
>OMNN01039200.1:0-11994 GCA_900302755.1 Chromis chromis | reverse complement strand
GATGTGAGATGAAACGACCCTAATTATAGTTTTTTTATGTGAGAATATTGTGATGATAAAATGAAATCAGATCTGATTTCATTTTATCATCACAATATTCTCACATAAAAAAACTATAATTAGGGTCGTTTCATCTCACATCATCTAATTTATAGAACAGTTTCTGCTCAGCCATCTCTGATTTGTCTGAACTTTTGATAGCATAAAATATGAATATTTATAAAGATATTTGTGAGACTTTATCTTCATATATCAAAAACTGTTAGAGATTTTTCAAAATTGCCCATCACATTATTTGCACATTAAATACTGGACAAGTGACAAAAACAGTCTCATACTAAAAAAAAATCTTAGTTGTATCAAGAGAAACGTTTTCAAACTCCAGAACCCTGTTATTCTTGGATCCAGCATTCTACTAATATTGTTGTTTCTCAGTTACAACTTATGCAGCTACACGTGGTTCAGAAAATATCACTAGTTGACTTCTGCATTATTATTTTTTCTGTTCATGTTTGCTCAAAGGTGGGACTCATCATTAAAACAAAAACTCTCACTGATTGCAGCACGTTTCCATTTCCAGTTTATAAAAATAGACAATGCTGCACAACTTCTTCCTCACTGAACAACTTAAGTGCTGCTAAACAGGAGTTCAGTCCTGTGACTGATGGCAGCAACGCTGATCTAAGAAAACACTGAATATAGACCATTAGAAGAGCTGCAGTAGCTTCTGGCTCCTGATCCAGCTGCTGGTCGAGGAAGGAATTATGCAGCATTTTAGATTTTACATGTGATGTACTGACTAGAAATGGAAATAATTCAACATTTCATGGAAGAAAGTTGGGTTTTTAGTTGTTTTTCCCCCTATTTTGGCCCCAAATGAAGGATGTAAACAACTATGGAGGAGATCTGATGACATTTTTAATCATTTTGGCACCAAAGGATGACATTTCTTTAGATCCTGGTTTTTTCCCATTTCCATTTCACTTGTTTTTTAGTAAAATGTCTCGGTAAGTGTTGGGGTGGACTGCCATGATGTTTGGCACTTTGGTGATTGGCTTTTTTTCCCCATTTTGTCCAACATTGGCTCAAAACTATCTGACATTAGCATGCTAACATACTGCAAACTAAGATCATGGGAAACATTTTACCTGCTCACCATTAAAGCATCACAGATTTGTTTCTCCTGACAGGTGTTTTAGAAGTTCACCTGTTTGTGGTAAGTTTGTGTTTTCAGGTTGTATTTCAAGTTTGTATTTTCTTCTGCTGAATCCATAAAATCTAAATTGTTATGGATCAGGATGGATGTCAGAGCAGGAACCATGAGTGTGTCCAATCAGCTGACTTTGTTTCATGTATTTCTGCACATGGGTTTACCTCCTTGCCGTTGTCCAGTCCCTGCTGCCGCCGTTTGATTTGCTCCCTTAAAGACACGACCTGAAACAGAAAAGAACCATCAAACAGACTCTGTGTTTCTAAGCTGCAGAACAAGCAAACAGAAACAGGAACTGACCTCCGTCGAGGACGACTGCAGCTCCTCCTCCAGCGCCGCCACCCTCTCCAGCGCCACCCGGAGTCTCTCCCGGACCTTCTCGTCCAGAGCTTTGTGGTGCTCGAACAGCGACTTGAGGGCTTTGAGGACCTCCACCTCGCTGGAGACGCCGGCCGGGGACTGGGCCTGCCGCTTCACCACCGTCATCCTCAGGCTGCGCTCGTGGCGGGACACCAGGCACTCCAGATGTTCGAGCAGCAGCTGGAAACACATGTGGTTCACATACAATGAGACCGGCGGAGCTCTTGATGCGTCTCAGATGATTTCTCTCATGTGAAGCCTTTCAGAACAGATCGAGCAGCGTGCCAGAAACAGAGCAGAATGCTGAACAGACGTAGAGTGTACTGACTCGTGTGTTGTTCCTCTCTGCCTTCAGCTCGGCGATCTCCTCCTCCCTCTCCAGCAGCTGCTCCCGGCAGAGGTTCAGCTCTTTGGTCAGCACTGCAAACTCCTGCAGGGTCACAAGAGGGAGCTGTTATGGACCGAGAGCTGCTGCATCAGGTCATCCAACTGATCACAAAACACTCATCCAAACTGGAGCCACAGATGATTGTAATGAAGCTGTAGTTTCACGCTTCGAGATATCAAAAAAGGTTGAGCTAGTGGTGTTTTCAGGTAGAAGGGTGTACAACAAGGTAAGTTTTCAATCAGAGAGATATAGTTATAGTATAAATCATTACATCAAAGCTATACAGAGAGAATATTAGTATTTTTTTGTTGCTTTTTCAACTAATTCCCATAAATCTGCTGCTGCTGTGGATTTACTTTGCAAGACTGACACCAAAAAATGAAAAGTTTGTTACCAAATTCCACGTTTTCCCACGTTAACTAGACTGAAAATGTCTCATTAGGATGTAACCTCACACCACAAAACTTACAAAACCTATGATACTTGACGTTGAAATTGTATTGTAAAATTTTCTGGTTATTGCTCCTTTAAGGGATTTATCTGTTAAATGTTGACTGAAAGTGACTAAAACCACCCAAACTGTCACGAATACTGAGAATTTTGTTACCAAACTCCACTTTAACTGGACTGAAAACGTCTCAGCAGGATGAACCTCTTCTAACTTTGGCTATTTCACCCCAAAAATAAGAAACACACACCACAAAACTTCAAAACAAACCAAAAGCTCCCATATTTTCCGTCACGTCACAGGAAACTAAAGACAGATCTTGATTTCATTAGAAAACTCAAACACTCATTCACAGAATTTAAATGCACTAAACAAATCCATGCATGCACAAAAATGCAGCTTCATTCTGGGGATTTCCTTCATCTTGCACAATGCTTTCAGATCAGTGCATAAATTTAATTGATTATTTTTTCTGCATGGTTACTAAATGTCGGCTCAAAGCGACTAAAACAACAACTAATGTCTTGAATCCTGATAATTTAGTTATCAAACTCCACATTAACTAAACTGAACATGTCTCAGGAGGATGGAACCTCTTCTAACTTTGGCTAGTTAACCCCAAAAATAAGAAACACTCTCCACAAAACTTCAAAGCAAATGAAAAAACTCCATACTTCCCATCACCCCACACAGAGCAGTTAACTACAGACAGATCTTGATTTCATTAGAAAACTCAAACACTCAGAATTTAAACATGTGTGCAGCTCCAGTTTTGGTTTTACTTCTCCACATTCTCTGCAGGAGGCATCATTCGTTTCCCACAGATCATCATTAATGTGGTTTAGCTGGTTGGTTATACAGGTGGAGGATCAGTAACAAGCAGAGGAGGGGAGGATTCAATTTTATGTTTTCTGGCTGCTTTGAATTTGTCAGTAAAACAGTTTTATTCCTGTAATTGCTCCTTTAATGGAATATTTTATCCCAAATATCCCAAATAATAAAAACTAACTTAAAATACTTCAGACATTGAAGTTTACTGCCAAATTTTTAATTTCAAACATTGCATTTAAACGCAGCCAACAGTCAGATAAATCTTGATTTCATTAACAAGATCAAACATTTAACCTAAGAGAATTTAACTGCTTATATTGCACACATGTCTGCATTGTCCTAGTGTCTGCTTCACCTTCCATTGAAGATTTGTTCAGCAGGAGTGAAGGTTCTAGAAAAAACATAACTCAACACATTAAAGCTGCTCTGCACTGATATTTCTATTTCTATTGGTGCTGTTTCAGTGGATTTCTCTCCTCATGATGGATACATTTAAACTACAAATGACTCAAACAAGCAAATAAACATTTTTGCTACCAAACTCCACAGCAACTTTAACTGCAGATATCTCAGCACCTTTTCTAACTTTGCCAGAAAAAACAACCCAAACTATAAAATGTTACTGTCCAAAATGCCACTGAATCAATGCAATTAATTTATTAGGACTGTGCTCATATTTGTATGAGCACAAAAATTGGAAATTAGGCTTTGTACTTTCCCACTTTTCCTAAACCTGCTTCAGTTTTCATTGCATGATTGGCTTCATTTCCATTAATCCCTGCAGAAAACCACCAGAAAGCAGGAAAACATTCGGTTTAGCTGGTTAGTGTCACAGTCCCAAGATCTGCAGGGGGCGCGAGGGTTTCCACAAAAAGTATAATTCAACATGTTAATGCTGCTTCTGTTGGTGCTGTTTCAGTGGATTTCTCCCCTCATGATGGATAAATGTCGACTAAGAGGGACAAAAACTAGCAAATCATTTCATAACTGCTGCATGGAAACTTGAATAGAAATATCTCAGCATGATATAACCTTTTCTACCGTCGGCCAGTTATCCCCAAGAACAAGAAAAAAACCTACTGCAACTTTTACTGTGAGCCCACAGTGCAATTACCTCCAGAGACCAATCTGACAAATCTTAATTTCATTAACAAACACACACATTTAACTTGAAAGAATTTAGCAATAAGTGAACAGATATGTGCTCAAACACACAAAATTAAGTCTTGCACATTCCCAATTTCCCTAAACTTGCAATATCTGCTTTAGTTTAACCTTATTCCCAAGAATTCCTGCAGAAAACCATCAAAAAGCAGCAAACATTCAGTTCAGCTGGTTCACAATCCAAGATCTGCAGGAGAGTGAAGGTTTCCACTAAAACTATAACTCAACATGTTACTGGTGCCTTCTGTTGGTACCATTTCAATGGATTAAAACCAGCAACTAATTAAAAAAATTGCTGCAAATTTTGTTAGCAGACTTCGTGGCAACTTGAATAGAAATATCTCAGCGTACCTTTTCAAGAACAAGAAATATGCAGTGTTAAAAACCTACAGCAACTTTTACTGTGAACCCGCAGTGCAATTAACTCCAGTGGACAATCTGACAAATCTTGATTTCATTAACAAAACTCAAACCTTTAAACTGACAGAATTTAGCAATAAATGCACAGATGTGTGCACACACACACGCAAAATGAAGTCTTGCACTTTCCCACTTTGCCTGAAATCGCTATGTTTGCAGAAAACCATCAGAAAGCAGCAAACATTCGGTTTAGCTGGTTAGTTTAACAGTCCAAGATCTGCAGGAGAGTGAAGGTTTCCACTAAAACTATAACTCGAGATGCTAATGCTGCCTCTATTGGTGCTATTTCAATGGATTTCTCTCCTCATGATGGATAAATGTCGACTCAGAGGGTCTAAAACTAGCAAATAATTTCATAATTGCTGCAAATTCTGTTGGCAGACTTCATGGAAACTTGACTAGGAATATCTCAGCATGACATAACCTTTTCTACCGTCGGCCAGTTATACTCAAGAACTAGAAACATGCAGCGTTAAAAACCTACAGTAACTTTTACCGTCAACCCACAGTGCAATTACCTCCAGTGAACAATCGGACAAATCTTGATTTCATTAACAAACTCACACATTTAACCTGTAAATATTTAGCAATAAGTGCACAGATCCATGCTCAAACACGCAAAATAAAGTCTTGCACTTTGCCTGAAATTACCATGTTTGCAGAAAACCATCAGATGTCAGACCAATATTCGGTTTAGCTCGGGAGTGAAGGTTTCCACTAAAACTATGACTCGACATGTTAATGCTGCCTCTATTGGTGCTCTTTCAATGGATTTCTCTCCTCATGATGGATAAATGTCGACTCAGACGGACTAAAACCAGCAAATAATTTCATAATTGCTGCAAATGTTGTTTGCAGACTTCACGGCAACTTGAATAGAAATATCTCAGCATGACATAACCTTTTCAAGAACGAGAAACACACAGCGTTAAAAACCTACAGCAACTTTTACTGTCAACCCACAGGGCAATTACCTCCAGTGAACAATCTGACAAATCTTGATTTCATTAACAAACTGAGACTTTTGGCCTCGCAGGATTTCACGACATGAAAGAAAGTTGCACAGAAATGCAGGAGACTCGCTGGAAAGGCGTCTAATCTTTGCCATATCTACCGCAGAGCTCCTGGAGCCTCCAACCAGGCCTCCTTATAAAACCTAACAGCCATGTTTACGGCTCGTGCTGCACCTGAAATTGCTTTAATTGC
The DNA here is from genome assembly GCA_900302755.1 of Chromis chromis. Taxonomy (NCBI): domain Eukaryota; kingdom Metazoa; phylum Chordata; class Actinopteri; family Pomacentridae; genus Chromis; species Chromis chromis. Next base: position 5,967 of record OMNN01039200.1, on the reverse strand, counting down.
ACCGCGAGCAGAGGCGTCGTTAAACCCTGGAGGTTAAGCAAGCACGAGGGCGGCGGAAATGAGGTCAGCGTCGCGTAATGTCTTTCCCTTCCAACTGACAGCCGTCCAGCTGAACTGTTGTGATTTAGTGTAATTTACTCCCATTATGTGTAATTGTGAGGTTAGCGACATGATAGTTCCAATTAAAAGCTGCTGCCTTTTACTGTAACCAAGCCGTATCTTTGGCAACAAATCAACAAAGAGAGGCCTCAACTTTCTGCGAGCACACACGCGACCGCAGAGCGTTGTTCTGCGTGATCGAGGCGTGATGCACACATGATCGGGAGTGAATCATGTGTGTGTTTTCCCGTCTCCTCTTATGCAAAGGAGGCACCGATGCGTGCTCGCCGCTGCTGTTATCTCGGCAGCAAACAGGCCTCACCTCACACACATCCAACAGCCCAAACGCATTTCGAAAGTACAGCGTGTACAATCGGAAACAAGGAGGAGGAATCGGAGGGTGACAGGAGGAAGAGGCTGGTTTTGTAAAGATGGAAGGATGAGGGAGGAGATTGCCGTGTGCAGATGGCACAGAGAAAAAAAAATCCTAATTCTGGGATTAATTTGTGCAAAAAGACGGACCACCGATGGCTTCTCCTCTCTCTGTCAAGATACATCTAAAACAGACTCTGGAAGCCACCTCATTAGTATGCAGCAATATGCAAATGTTCTTGATTTGTTAGTCTGTGTGTGTTTCATGTCACCAGGTTTTTTTTTCTACTTCCTCCTCTCTGTGCCATGCTGTCGCTGCCTCCGTCCCTCTCTCTCCCTCGATTTCTCTCTCTTGGCAACACGCACAGACAAACTCGCTGAACTCATCTACAGGATCCATGTGTTCCTCGATGTGCGTGCGTTCTCTGCAGATGTGTGCGACGTATCGATCCGCTCTGCGAGCTAATGTGGCCCTTTAAACGTCCGGCTGCTCTCTGCCGTTAGAGCAGCTACATCTGTTATTTCATTTTGATATTTCAGGCGTAGCGACGGAGGGAAATAACAATGAGGGAGGCATCATGGAGGCCCGAGGCGACCAACAATGACTCCTGCCTGAAAATAGAGACGGAGCTCTTCTGTATTGAGTGGAATTACAACATGATTAGCTCTCAGGCGCTGCGATGGGGGAGAATATTCTGTGCTACAGGGGCGAACGCAACATTCTGTTATCATCTCCAGGCTTCAGGTAGCTCCAGTCTGAGCTTCATATGTATTAAAACTACATTTAAAAACCCAAGAAGGTCATTTAACACTTAGTTCCATTGCTTCATTTCCACGAATCCCTTCAGAAAATCAACAGAAAGCAGCAAATATTTGATTTAGCAGGTTAGTTTTACAATCCAACATCAGCTGGGGCTTGTTAAAGCTGCATCGCACTGATATTTTGATTATTACTGGTGCCATTTCAATGGATTTATCCCTTCATGATGGATAAATGTCGACTAAGAGGAACCAAAGCAAGCAAATAACTTGAGAAATGCTCAACATTTATGACCAAACTCAACAGAAACATCTCAACATGACATAACCTTCTCCAACGCAAGCATTTTTAGAATCCCTAAATACTTTTTAAACCATCTGGATGAAAAAATAGTCCGTCTACAAAAGGTTTCTAGCAATTTCTCGTTCCTAATCCAAGCAGAAATGACATCCGTCCAATGGTGCACAACAGGAACCATTTATATTGATAAACTCATCCTTCCAATATTTGTAATTCCATGCTGAATAATTCATCAATACTTTTTGTGGTTTTATCAGTGTAACAGACAAAATATTGGTTCATTCAGGCGGTTGAGAGGATTCTGCAAACACCTCCATAACAAATGTAGATTTCAGGGTATTTAGTTATTTCAGAAGATCTGATCTTAAGCTCTGTGACTTGAAAATAACATGAATACAAGAACTGTTCATCAGCTTCTGTTGACATGACTTAAAAAGACACAAACCTACAACTAAACTCAGTGATCATATTATTTATCTGCAGTTACTTTACATGAGCTCATAAAATATCCTTGTTCTAAGCCAAAATCTTACGTCTGAACTGGGTTTAGCCTCAGCGTTATTATGATTATGGAGTAATCAACTATGATTTTCTGGATTAATCGATGAGTATTTTGGTCTGTATGTTAGAAAATAATGTTTAAAAAATAGAATTATTCGTATTCGTAGTTTGACTTTATTTTAGATAGAAGCAATAGAAATAGTTAGGCAATTAGCAAATCACAAAGTCTGCGGTTTAGGATGTACGTTACGCTGCATGTCGGACTGAGTTTGTCTAGTCAGTGGTTTTATGAATTCATGCCATGCTCTCATGTGGTAATGTTTCATCACATGTTTTAAATCTATTACACGGCAAATACTAAATGGAAGCTTGACTTTAAAATATTTTATCGCAAATCAGATCGCAATATCTGTCAGAAAAATGGCAAATTCCCACATTTTCCAGCCCTTATTTGCACCCATATGGTATCTATTACCATGGAAAATTGGTCTTAAATGAGTTTTAAAATGTCCCAGAGGCCAAGATAGTTTGCACAAATGCCTTTTTTTGTCCAGCCAAAATTCAAAAACTTAAGATAAAGAATAGATGAAATCAGTGACATTTTTCCTATTTTCTTGCTTAAAATCTCTCTCTGGTTATTGATGAAACCCCTAAAAACTCATCTCAGCCCATAAAAATTGCATATTTTGCAGTTTCTTCTATTAAAAGAATCCCTTCCTGCCTTTAAATGACTTTGATGTAACTCTACACTGTTACTTTATCTTGAATGTGCACATGTATGAAGTTCCCGCCTCTTCCTCTGCAGCTCGAGCACACCAGCTCACCTGTAATCTGCTCAGACACTGTAAAACTACCCTGAGCTTCACAAGTTGGAATATTGGAGTGATTCAGCCAAACATGCTCAAACGGTAGAAGCACTGAAACTTGATCATCAGTTGACTAATTGATTAATAAACCGTCAGGATCTTTTTCCAGACTGTGTTGTATGTAAAGTCTAACAGAAGGGTGTTTTCTCTCAGCCGACCTCCAGAACTGTTGAGTTCTCGGTCCAGGTTGCAGCAGTTTAAACGCCCCCAACAGGACGATAAAGTGGCTCGACTCAGCGCCACCTGGACCGACTGCAACATTAAAATCCTGCTTACAGGTTTACACATCAATAATTCAACACGGTAAAAGGAACCATTTTCACTGAGAGGACTTTTGTTACGAGGAAACCTTCTGCTGATAATAACTGTTTACTTTGACAGCGCTCAGATTTTCAATGCAGGGTTTCTACACGGACCGCTGTCGATTTTTAGCACGTTTCTACATATTTAGGCAGCTTTTCTGACTAGCTTAGCTTCCTAGTGTTGCTATTTTGAAATATAGTTTAAAATATGCACAACAAAGTATTACCTGATTATCAAAATATCATATTTATGTACGTCAGGTATTGTGATTGCTATATTTTTGTGAACATTTACTGTCTGCCTGATATTCAATGAGCCTCTCGGTCTGTAATTATGGATTCCCGGCTCACAACTATGAAGTCGCACTGATATTTTGTTGTTGCTGTACATGAGAGAGTTGAAGTTTTATAGCTTATCGTAGCAGATACCTCAAACTACATCATAATCCAACGTATGCACCATGTGTCGATCACCAAACTCAGTGAAATCAGCGTATAAAACCACAAAACATTCAACACAATGTCGCTAATATTTGCATCCATTTTATCTTTTAAAGCTAAATCTTACAGCTAATAGTGTTTTTCCTGCTCTGAGGTGTGCACAAGTTTGTCCATGTATCCCAGATTCATTTGAGTTCCATGCATGAAGCACATTTGCAGAGTCAACAGCATTGTGGGCAAAAGAAACATGAGAGAGAATGATGTAAATATTGCACTTCTGGTTCCATGATGAGCACTAAAAAGCAAATGAGCTGAGAGCAGCTTCGGGATTAGTCAAAACTAGAATTTGGGATGCACATATAATGTTGTTTGTGCACTTCCATGATTGATTTTGTCGCTGCTAAACAGAAAACTTTGTGACGTTACATAACTCTCCTTTATTCACACCTTTAATCTGACCTATTTCACTTTAACCCTCTGAACCCTGAACAGTTTCTGCTCTTTTTCCCTCACTCTGGTTCATTTTCCACTGTAATATAAAGTCCTGCACCTCTATGGAAACAGTACAAACGTGGATTGAAATAGAGAGAACTCAGAAATGTCTTTTGTGCGATATGACACAGTTTTAATGCAATAAATCAATATATATATAATATCTAATTTAAGTGCCTACAGCTGCTTGAAAAAAATGTTGACTCTACATATGATAGATCTTTTACTACTCGCATGTTTTAATCCTTCTCGTATTTTCTCTGTGTAAACACATCCTGCAGTTCAGCCAAGAAGTCCCTGATTTTTTATCACATGACTGTTTGTCACAGCCGAGTCACTAATAGCTTGACAGCTGCAATGGGGAGCAGAGATTTTTTTTTTTTCCTGGTTAGAGCAAACAATCTACTTCTGACAAATTTAGTATTTAGTAGAGAGAAGTCAAAAATGTATTGGATGCTGAATGGCACACTAATAATGCCACAAATCATTATAAAGAAAATGGTTAATTTGATTATTTATTTAATAAAATTTCAATAAATCTGGTATCAACATCTACAACATTTTTCCAAGTGTCCACTACCGTTACCAACACTGGAAAAAACATACTATAGATATCTTACTACTTACATTTTAGGCTGCTTCTATAGTCGTCTGCTGTACTAAACACTTAACCCTGTCTGCTCTTTTGTTTTGTCACGTGACTGTTAATCACAGCTGAGTCACTTATGGCTTCACAGTTGTTCCAATGAGGGCAGAATTTCTTGTTTTTTACAGAATCTGGTTAGAGCAAACAATCTACTTTTGACAAATTTGAGTAAAATGTCTTTTGTGCTGAATGACAGAATGCCATAAATCATAATACGGAAAAGTTGGATTTAATTTAAAAAAAAAAAAAAAAAAACCTGGAATCAAAATATACAACATTTTTTCAAGTGTCCAATGTTGTTACCAAGACTGGAAAAAACATTGACTCTACATACTAGAGATATTTTTAGCATTTTTAAGCTGTTTCCATAGTCGTCTACTACACTACATGGTCACTTCTGTCTGTTTTGTGTAAACACAGCCTGCAGTTCAGCTGAAAAGTCCCTGAATTTTTGTCACTTGTCTGTTTGTCGCACCCGAGTCACTACTATCTTCCTAGTTTCGCAAAGGAATGCAGATTTTTTTGTTTTTTACAGAATCTATTGAGAGCAAACTGGTTATTTTTGCCGAATTTTTAAAGGGAATTTGATAGAATATCATGATTTTAGCTTTGATTTGGTTCAAGTTGTCCTTCACAGATGATTAGTTCAAAGACTGGTGGAAATTTGAAAATCCAACGATTCTTTCTGTTCATATAGTTTCTAACTGGTGTCATTTGTTGATATTTTTAAAGATAACCTGCCCTTTAAAACTGGGTTTTAGGGTTCAGAGGGTTCAGTTCTTCCCAACACTCAAAATGAGGCAGATGTTTCCTCCACAGCTGGCTTTGTGTGTCTAACTCAGCTCTAAACTCCTCCAGGTGGGTCAGCAGCTCCCAGCCCACCTCCTCGTACCTGCGGCAGGGCGATGGACAGCTGCCTCTGGAGCGACTCCTTCTCGTGGCCGAGCTCTCGGAGGCGGAGGTGCGCCGTCCCCAGACTGTCCTGCGTCTCCCTCAGACTCTCCAGCAGACGCTCCCTCTCCGTCAGCATGTTCACCATCAGAGACTCCAGGTTGCCGGTGCTTCCTCCTTCATCTCCTCCACCACCTCCTCCTCCTCCACCTCTGGGGTCCCGGCTGCCGTAGCCCCCAATGCCTCCCATCCCTCCGCCCAACCCTCCTCCTCCGCCGCCCGCCGGGGAGGACGAGC
>OMNN01039185.1:0-16134 GCA_900302755.1 Chromis chromis | reverse complement strand
TACTAGCAACAGGTTAAACAATACTAATAGTAAGTATGTTCAAAATAACAATTAAAAATCCCAAGGAAACTATTCAGGAGATTAACTCATTAGATTTTGTCCTGAAATGAGAAGAAACTCAGAATAAAGACACTCATGGCATCAACAATATGTTTTTCCTGACTACACAATAAAGGAGGTAAGTTGCTGTTGGTATAATAAGTGCAGTACATATTAACATAACTACAATGCCTGGTTTAGTCCTGTCAGTACAAACTGTACAAAGTCTTCAATATTCCATGTTATCAGACATAAATTGAGGATATGTAACAGTCTGTCTTTATAAAGTGAACAAACTCTACAACGTTGCAGATGAAGCAAATCAAAGATGCTGATTGGTCCTGTATTTAAAAAACACAACCCTATACTTACTCTGTGGTCATTAGATGTTTTTGAATTAGACAAGACACTAAAGACAAGACTTTAGATTTGGTCAAACTGTAGTTTCTGAAACAGTGAATATTAAGACATGCCAGTAAAACAGTTTTAACTCACTCTGGCCCTGTCAGTGGAGTGTAGTACTGTTATAATGACCACAAGAATAAAAATAAAAACCAGAAAACAATATGGCAAGTAAATAAAAGTTAATTAAATGCCATGGAAAATGTTTCAGCAAGCATTAACAAACCCAAGACAGCTATTATAAAGTTCCTTGAGAAGTAAACTGGGCTGATGTGATTTCTGAAGGTTAAATCTATCATCCATCACTCGGGGTCACAAGATCAGGCCTTGGTCTTGTACGGTCGTATAAAATGCAATTTAGTAGAAAATACGGCCACTGATCAAGGAACAAGTGATGAATTTTAGTACTAGATTCAGATGCAGACTTGGGATTTTCTGTGTGTGGTATCACTGCGTGTATTATGATGCACATCTGGATGAAGAGTTAATATTAACACATCTAGAGTCATGGAGAAAGTTCACTCCCACAAGATGCACTTCAAATAAGTCAAATTTGCCTAAATGCCTTGTGATTTGTTAAAAATTTGATCAACAGCCTCCAAGCAGATGAGGAGAAACTCACCATTAAGAAGCTCTGATATGTATGATGAATAAAACATGTCTGTGTGAATGACTTTAAGAAGGTGAGGTGATGAGTTAACTCTCCAGTGTCATGATTTGGTGGCAGAAGGGGTAAAAAGGCCAACATTGGTGAGAGCATAAGGCGAAAGCATGATATGCTTAGACAGACTTTGCTTGTTTGGTGCTAGTGTGGTAAAAGCTGGTTGTATATCAAGTCCAAGTTCTGACAATTAAATCATGTCATCCTTTTTAACATGTTATCACAATCGTTTTCTGCATTGGTTAACACATTTTAATACTTCCTTACAGACTGTCCTCATGAAGCATCTTAGGAAATAATGGCAATGTATGTTTCAAAAGCCTCTCAGGAGTACCAGTGCATGAGAGGATAAATTAAATCCAGAGAATATATATACTGTATTGGCTAAACCAGGGGAAGTAATCTTCATGAACAAAACAAACCTCATAGCTGAATCAGATTCATCATAAATAGTAGAAATCTCTTTTCATCCTCCTGGCCACAGTGGCTGCTAAACCTTAAAACCCCATATATGTAGAGTATTCAGAAACAGAGCTTGAATAGAGGAGTGTCCCAACGAGGAAGCTGTAAATGTGACTGGTAGCAGAGATCAACCTGTCAGCCACTGGCACTGAAGTTATCAAGTATTTTCTTTTCTTCTTCGATATGCGAAGCCCTGTCTATCACTGTCCAGTTATGTTGTTGCCTCCAGGATTTATGACGACAGAGTCCAATAGGGGACGGAGAGCCTGGCCAAACGGCCTACAGAGGAAACACAGCAGGCAGTATGGTTACACTGAAATCAAAAGGGCTATAGAAAAGTCTAAACAGATTACTGTATGTGAGTTGGGCAAACAAAAACACATTAAGTACAAGATTCAGTCCTTCAATAGAGAATAAAGCTCCTTTCTGTTAATCTGAGGGCATGTGAATGTGTCGGCTTTATGTCTGAATGAACACCCAGCTCACTTTTATGTAAAAATTGCGAAAGAAACCTTACTAGGTTCTGTATCACTTTCAACACAACACCAGTCTGAACCACGTGCAGTTGCATTAACGAAGAGGCACGCAGATTTGACAACTAACGCAACAAGAAGAAAGTTGCCCAGGTGATTTCTACTGCCTTCGAGGGAATGTTATTATGTTTTGCCATCATTGCGTATCATACAGCACTTGGCCAACAATTCAATCTCGTGTGAATGACAAATATTGCAAACATACTCTGGCTCTCTTTGTCGTTGTGGTGGCGTATGTCTGAATGACAGAATGCTGTCACTTTAACAGACTGATGAAACCAGAAAAGTTACAAGCGTCACAAACTGTGTCACAAAAGATAACATTTTAATATTCTTTCAGTGCTGCTACATGTTTCTGTAAAATCACTATTTGATGAAGACGCTGTTCTGCATATTCTGGGCTTTATTTAGGGCTGATGTTGATGAATTTTCTATTTTCCCACAGCTACTTTCTTCAACTTGCCCCTTAGCTTTCACATTTAAGTTGGTTAATACAATATTATTTTGGCTCTGACCTTATTATATCGTGCATATGTGCAGTATACTGTATTATTGTATATAGCACCTATATATAACTAATTAATTTTTTTAAACTTAGACTTAATGTTGCCTTATATATAATGTCATACATTACTAATTCACTGATTTTTAGTATTGTGACAACATCAGTATTTGTTTAACTACAAATATGGAGAGTAAGACAGAAAAGGAGAAGAACTCTGGTAATGTAAGGACAGTTTTATAACACTTATTAAATTGAGCTGACTCACGTGGACAGAACTTCAGATGGAAGGTCTGTAATGTACGATGGGATCTTTTGGCCTGTGAGGAACTGAGCCACCTCGTTGCTGAAACTGTTGCAGTTGTGCTCAAACAAGTTGTACTTGTCACCTCTGTGAACCAAGAGGAGAGAGAGAGAGGAAAGGGGATGGAGACATAATTTCAGACACAAGAGAGAGAAAGAGGCCAGACAGGGTGGAGAGGGGCAGTGAGGAGCAGGAAAAAACAAGATAGAGACATTCTGACGGCGAGATAACAGGAAGCATTGAGGTTCTTCTAAGGTGTAGTTCATCTCTTTGCTGTCTGTCTCTTTACTTCCTCACTTGCATCTCTTCTGTAAATTTAAGCTAATGTAGCAAACAATCAAGATAGTATTCAAACTATTTTATAAAATCTACTTGTCTGGCACAAGACAGAAGACAAAGAATGAAAGAATTATAATGGCTTTCTTTCTAACAGCTGTGACATTTGCACAAACTGTCTGATTAGCCAGATATTTTACCTGTAGGTGAACTCGGCCAGCGAAGTTAGATACTCCATAAATAACTCTGCAGGCACCTCAGTGAAGCCCAAGTCCACTATAGAGCCAGGCTCGCCCAAAGGGGTGCCACCCTAGGGACACAAACATATGCACACCTGAGTGGATGAATTGCTCCAAACACTTATAAAAGTATCTTGATCCATTACTTTTTAATGTACAGTAATAGAAATTGTAAAGTGTAATGTGAGTTTGAGGAAAAGTGACCGATTCTTACTGGTGGACAACTGTTGATGCCTTCTCCAACAAAGAAGTACTCCTCTCCGTGGACCACAATAGCTGTATGCCTGTAAAACACATTTTTTCAGTAAAACCAAAGCTGTGAAAGAAGTTCACAAAATCAGTGGGAATACTTTTACAAAATAGTCCAATAAAAGTTATACTCACCATATACCATCGAGCTGTTTGCCTATAGAGATATCAGAAACAGATTTAAATTAGAATTGACTTTTATCTGTCTTAGCTATGTGTCAAGTAACTTATCAAGGTATGAGAACATAGCATTGGCTGGAGCATCATCCGGGCCTGAGCGCACTGACTGCGGCTTTCTCTGAACTAAAACCAGGCTAGCTCGTCAGAAACTCACCCAGCATGACAGGACTCAGCTGACGGGCCATTCCTCTGGACAGGTCGTAGATATACAGTTTCACCGGATAAGAGCCAGCTTGGTCCATGTTGACAGGAAAGAGTTTCTTTAGCTAAGTTACGTGACTGATTTGACCGGATAGCTAGCTTACCGGTAGCTATAGCAAACTAAAGTAAAAGTATAAAACTTTTGGTAGAACTGTTACAAATTTAAGCATAAGCTACGAACTGTTTACATGAGAAGAGGTAAATAAAGTCGTAAATGTAAATGTAGCCCGAGGTTACCGGGTGCTGACAGCTGGTGCTGTGTCACTGTCTGACTGTAAATAATAACATGACAGCCAAAAAAAAGTGCCTTAGCATGAGAACCCTTCTTCCGGCCTCTCTGCAAACAAACCCCGCCTGCTCACTTTGATTGGAGAGTGTCTTAGATTGGCAGGTGAACGCCCAATAGGCGGCGAGCCGTCCAGTAGGCGTTTACAGCGTGCGCGTTCACGTCCCTGAACGCGCCACTCATTGAAACTAGCCCGGACTTGTGGGTAGAAAGCAGTAGAGCACGGTAAGTGACTCCAACCACCACTCAGCATGTCTTTAGTTTGTTGTTTTTAAGTGTATTATATATCGTTTGGGTGCAATATTAGAAAGACAAAGTGATTACTTTAGCGACCTTTAAATAAATACCAATGAGGCGAGCTAACAAGTGGCTAATTACAAGCTAAGCTAGCTAACGGTATGGTTTTCGGCTAAAGTTGATACTTCAGTTAATTAAACATTAATAGGGCCATAATTAGCATTACTACCGTCTTTGCAATGCTTTTGCTATGTTTTGCATAATAATTGCCCTCTGACTAAGTGAGCACCACACTTTTGTTGGTGAAAGTACGTGTTCAGATAAGTTTGGAAGGAGCGTAGAGTAAATCAAAGAGAGGTGGTTAGTGAGGTACGTAGAAAGAGGCCTTCTGGCGAAATAACATTGTTTGAATCCAGACCAAATGCTGCAGTCCTATAAAGTTTAAATATAAAACTGTATTTAGAGGTTCGTGTTATAACAGCTGAGTCCTGTGACAGAAGCAGCAGCAGCAGCAGCACTAATGGCGGAGTGGAACGCCTTCTACCGCAATGAGGAGGATGAGGAGGAGCAGGAGGAAGGGGAGCAGTCTGGAGGTGACATGGAAACTCTTCATCTTAAGATCAAACATCAGTGCACTTTTGTCATGTACTATCCATCACTCTGATTTGATCAGTAATTACTGTTATATGTTTCCTCCACATTATTGTATATTATTGTTGTACATGACAAATTTGATATGATCACACCTATAATGCATTTTAGTGTTAAGTACTTGAGATGATGTGTCTCCTTTAACTTGCATGTAAAGATTTTAGTAGGTAGCATACTTAAAATGAAGACATTGGTTGAACCCTGGAAGTTGCACCAAAACAAACCAAATCTTTGTCTTTGATAGAAGCGTACAGACTCACTGGAAGAGACAGTTTGGTGTTTTTGATTGATGCCTCCAAGGAAATGTTCATCAAAGGGGAGGACGGACAGCCCTCCAACTTTGACATGACCATGCAGGTGAGATTGCCAGTTCTCTATCTCTTTTGCTAGCTGTTATTTGCTGTTAGTTTTTGTCTCCCTTGCTTTGTCTTTGGGTCAGAGTTGGGAATTGACCAATTATTATGGCCAATAGTTGGATCCAATATCCAGCATTTTCTGCATTATCAGTATTGTTATTTTTTTAAACTGATTCAAACATGCAATACTTTGCCTCTAATCTAGCCGCCTCTCTCTGTCTGCATTCACCAATCTATGGTCTTAAGCAATGTGCCGCCTAGTGTAACATCTTGTTGGTTACGTGTCATGAGTAACAGCCTATTGACAGGTTAAATGTTAAAAAGTTCTCATATAATCTAAGAATAACAATACGCGTTTGTGTGCTGTTCTTGTAGGTTGTACGCAGTGTATACATGAGTAAGATCATCAGTAGTCACAGGGACCTGGTGGCTCTGGTTTTCTATGGCACAGAGCAGAGCAAAAACCCCAGGAACTCATTCAAACATGTCTACGTGTACCACGACCTCGATGAACCTGGTAAGTTGCATTACTTGTCAAACTAACGCATGAACAGACCTAATCTACAATCCTGCTGTTTTTCAGAGTTCTTGTGCGTAGGTTTCAAACCTCAAATGTATTCAAATAAAGCATATTCAACTTAAAAGTAATTATTATTATTACATGTTAAGAAAAACTAAGAGAACTTAGAAACTGTTGAAAGTTGCAGTGACATTTTTTTTTTTATTACGTAAACATGTGTTTGGGGGAAAAACTTTATTGGTGACTCTTTAAAATGATTTAATCTCATGTAATCTGATTTGGCACTTTGTTTCTTCTTAAATCTTTTTAAATCACTAAACTACCTTTCTTGAATCCTTGTCTGTGTATTACCTTTTTTTACACAGGTGCAAAGCGAGTACAGGACATAGATGCTCTGCGGGGGGGAAAAGGTGCCCAGCTTGCGGCAGAGACTATGGGCAGTGGGGAGACATCATTAGGTGACGCCTTGTGGTGCTGTGCAAACCTCTACAGTGACATCAAACTTCGCCTCTCGCACAAGCGGCTCATGATCTTCACCTGCAGGGATGAACCACACGGGGGCGACAGTGTGAAGGACCGACAGTCTCGCACCAAGGCTGGTGATCTCAAGGAGACTGGTGGGTCTGAAGCAAAGGCTGCTCTTTCTTAAAAATCTGTTGTCTTTTTTTTTTTGCAGTTTGTCTGTAAGTTTAATTATATAGAAATCCTGTGATGTTTTGTAGGTTTAACCCTCTGAACTCCAAGCATGTTTACCGCTCCGGTCACATTTATACTCACTGTGGGCTTTTTTTTAAAACTGCGATATAAAGTCTGTACTTCTATGGAAATGGCACAACCATGGATAGAAGTAGAGAGAACACAAAACATGTCTTCTCAGCAATATTAGAGTTACAATGCTATAAATCGTTTAAAAAAAGTTTCATTTCTTTGATTATTTTGCAAAAATTTAAAACACTGATTAAAGCAAACAGTTTATTATTGGAAAATTGTTAGACTATACAGATGTATATGTAAGACATATAGGACAAAGTGATTTTGATGGAAATAGTGTAATTTTGGCTTTTTTTTTTATGATAACATGACTTTCAAACCGATCTGTGCGTTTTGGGGTTCACAGAGATTATTTCAGTCGGCCTTTTAATTTTTCTGACTTCTCTATGACCATAGGATACGCCATAGTTTCAAAATAGTTTATTGCAGTGTGATGGTTTACTATCATAGGCTAGCCTCTATGTAAACTATTTTGACTCAACCCTCTTCTCTTAGGTGTTGTCATTGATTTAATGCACCTGATGAAACCGGGCGGCTTTGATGTCTCGCTCTTCTTCTGTGATATTATAAGTCCACCGGGGGATGAGAGTGAGTTGGGGCTGCAGGTGGAGCCTTGTGACAAACTGGAGGACCTCCAGAAACGGGTCCGGGCGAAGGAGCAGAAGAAGAGGGCCATGGCCAGGTAGAGATAATTGATTGTTCGAAGTTGTTCTTTTTATATAGCCTAACTCCTTTTTTTGTATTTTATTTATTGCTCTGTATTCAGATTTTTTTCTGCCTTTTGTGTTTAACTTTTCTTACCTGTTCTTCACAAAATTCTTCCATTTCTGTAGATTAAACTTGTGTCTTGGTGAGGGATTAAATCTAGCCGTGGGAATTTATGCAACTGCTGTGACGGCTCGGAAACCAGGTGCCATCAAACTTTACAGGGAAACCAACGAACCAGTCCGCAGTAAAACTCGCACCTTCCACACCCAGACTGGAAGTCTACTGCTGCCCAGTGAGATAAAGAAAGCCCAGGTACTTAATGCATACTAATTTAGTTTCCTTTTTGTTTTTGTGATTTTTGATGTCTTTTTTAAGTTGGTTATAGGGCTGAAACGATTCCTTGAGTAATTGGATTACTAAAATGCCTCGAGGCTTTGTTTAATCCACTATATACTATACTATATATGCATGATACAGTGCGGATGTCCGTGGACGCAGCACCTGCGCTGTCCAGCAACGGCATGCCGTTGGTCAAAGTTAAAATTAGTTGAACTTTGACCCCTCCACGCTATGACGTAGGACCGTACGGCCAATATAAACGAGGCATTTCCCCTGCATGGAAGGCAAAGTGGAGGAAAAGCTGGTTCTGTGTCTGAATTCCCCAAATTATATGACACAACTTTGTGGTTGTATTGAGACTCGGGCAGAAATGTTTTTGGACTAGCGAGGCTAGTGCTTATGTTTGCTACGTAGCACGGGACAAATACATCACTGTTAAAGTTCTGCATCAAACTGAAAGCTTTCAGCTTGAGAGGATGGTGACATCACCCCGCTGGAGGTTTTGAAAACCCCGCCTATTTTGAAAGCAAGAGTAAGTGTGAAGGCAGCTGCACAGCACGCTCACTTCCACTTTGGTTGTTTATTTAACTGCCTTTTATTATTCTCTGTCATGTATTACTATGAAATTATGCTAAAGTAATTAAATTAAATTATAATTTTTTTATCTGATTACTCGGTTAATCGCTAGAATAATCGTTTAATCAACGACTTTAAATATGTTTTATCAAAGATTTAAACTACATATTTAAATTTGATTTCAATTTGTCTGTATGTGTCGTAGGTGTATGGCAACAAACAGATAGTGATGGAGAAGGACGAGGTGGATGCCATCAAGAAGTTTGATGACCCTGGACTGTCACTGATTGGATTCAAACCTATGGAAAAGCTCAAACTGCACCACCATATCCGACCTGCTGTCTTCCTCTATCCTGAGGAGGATCAGGTGAAAGGTACAGTTGTGTATCTGGCTATGTCTGATTTGCTTCAAAGCTAATGGAAAGGAATATGGAACCACAGTACTGACTGTGGATATGTACAAATACTGCAAGTTTGAAACGTATTCATGTAAATATGTTTAAGGCCTCTGAGAAATTATTTTGGCCTTCATTCTAAGTCAAGTAGCATAATTGAGAATTGTTTTGTTCAAACTGCTATTCTTTAATGCCATGGCTTTTTGTCATTAAAAAGTGTTTTCTTATTGATGTTGTACAGAAGCTTAGTGGGAATGGCCTTTCACTGCATTTCTATTCCATTGCAGAAAAAAAAGAAATACTGAAATACCAAATCCACTTGAAACAATGGCTATTTTAAGTTCTTTTTGCTGTGCAGCTATTGCCAAAGTTGATCCTGTCATTTCTGTACTGAATCAAATCCATCCTGGGCTGTTTCTCAGGTAGTGCGTGTCTGTTCTCTGCCCTGCTGAAGAAGTGCAGCGAGAGGAACGTGTTTGCTCTGTGCCGTTGCATCGCCCGCCGAAACTACCCGCCTCGATTTGTTGCTTTGGTGCCTCAGCACGAGGATGTTGACGAGGGGAACGCACAGGTTACACCACCAGGTAATAACTGCTGGGGTCAGGAGGAGTTTCACTGGGATGCCAAAGAATCCTAGACAAAAGTCTTCTAATGTCACTTTATTGGCTTCTCAAAGTTATCAGTTTACTGTGATATGTTGGACAGGCAAAATATAGTTATATGTTACCTAAAGAGTTTAGGTCATTGTAGTTTACTGTAGTTTGAAGGGAGCTTGTCTTCTCTTGTTTTGATCAGGTTTCAATGTCATTTACCTGCCATATGCCGATGACCTGCGGACTCTGGATCCTCCTCGCTGCCCGGCAGCCTCACAAACACAGGTGGACAAGATGAAGGAGATCGTCTCCAAGCTCCGCTTCAAATACAGGTCCGTTAAGAGGCACAGAAAAAGAGCTCACGAGGGTAATTCTGTAACCCCAGGGATAAAAAGTTTGCAATTTGGACTGCCGCGATTATTTATCATAGTTGATGGTGTTGCATCAAAATCAATATATTTAACTGATGCATGGTTGCTTTGTTTGCTTTCATTCATTATAACAAATTTTAAAATTTTGTATCACTGCTTATTGCTGCGTCATGACGCCTTTGGCTCCAGCCATTGGTCAGCTGCAGTCAGCGCTGCAGTAGAATAAATAAGTTTCCAAAAACAGAAGGCTTTAAAAGTACATGAGCACTTCACATTATCACAGAACAAAAGGTGGTTTGTACATGGTGCAAAGTTTCGATGGCATATCTCAGGAGCATTAGCAGAACACATGAAAAAAAGACACAGGAGCTATTCAGTACAGAGGCACTCAGGGATCAATAAAGTATTTCTGATTCTGATGTTGGAGTTTCCAGTTTAACTCTACGGCTTTGCTCTTTAATATGTGAACCTTTGTTTACATTTCGTACTATGCTGCAATATAAAATAACATTCAGTTTGTCAAAAAAGGAATTTAAATGGTCATTTTGCTTTTCTGTAAGGAAATGTATCGTTTAGATTAACTGGCTAATCTGTAAAATAGTCAATAGATTAATTTATAGAAAAGATAGTGATTAGTGGCAGCCCTGCTGGTTATAACAAGGTCATTAGGTTGTTTTCTTTTAGTAACATGTCTTCATTCTTTGTCATGTAATGCAGGAGTGATGCTTTTGAGAACCCAGTCATCCAGCAGCACTACAGGAACCTGGAGGCCCTGGCCTTGGATATGATGGCTCCAGAAGACATAGAGGACCTCATCAGTAAGACTAAAACAGAACCCTGGTTCCTTTGGTGGCACAACCATAGCTTGTGTCTTCATCTTACAATGTTCCTATCTGTCTCTCTCCTTCTCTGCCTCAGTGCCAAAAGTGGAGCAGATGGACCGCCGCCTGGGTCCTTTAGCTGACGAGTTTAAGGATCTAGTTTACCCTGAGAACTACAATCCAGAGAGCAAACCTGCTGTCAAACGCAAAACAGGTGAGAACTGGAGCCATTATTGATGACTTTCTAATTACACCACAAGGTCGTTTGGTCATTTTGAGCTATGGTACATTAAAATCTGACTGTTCTCTTGACTCCATGACTGAACTTGCAGCTGCCAGTGAAGGCGGAGCCGAGAAGAAGCCCAAAGTGGAGGTGACAGAAGACGAGCTGAAGGCCCACGTGCAGAACGGCACTCTGGGAAAACTGACCGTGCCTGTGCTGAAGGAGGCCTGTAAGCAATTTGGGGTTCGGACCACCGGGACCAAGAAGCAGGAGCTGATAGATGCTCTGATTGCCCGACTGGGATCATGAGGAGTTGGTGTTAAACTCACCCTTTATCGGCTTTGATCAAAGTTTGTAATCTTTTAAAAAAAACAAGTACCCAGTTATCATTTGGGGGTCTTGTTTTTGTTTTACACTCACTGTGTGTCTATAAATTATGGGATGGACAAGACGCTGTGTTCAGTGTGCAACAAAAACAGCTCGGGTTGATAGGACTCAATGAAGGTACACATTTCCATTACTTTTTGAATGTTAAAAAAGAATCAAGCCCTCTCAAACTAGTTGAGATGTAGATGTAGATGAAATAGTTCAAGATTCTAAAGAAGTACAAAGGTATTGAAAACATGGCTGTAAAATAGTGTAACTTGTGATGGCTCTGTTGTATTTGCATATAATAAAACTTTTGATAACCTTTCATCTGATTCTTTTTATTCATATAACTGCATGATTTAGTACATTGCACATGTGAAGCAACTTTTCCAGTTCTTCCTGTAGCAAAAGAGGTGTGTCTTTCCAAACTAAGAGCGCAGCATTATCAGCATACCTAGACTTTCTCGCTCCATTGTTTTGCCACACAACTCAATAAAACAGAAGCAGTGTTCCTGCTGAGGGCAGGCCTGTGCAGGCTAATGCTTCTGCGCAACAACAGGAAGAAGGAGCTCATGCTACTTTGACCGAGCGTGAGCTGAGTCATGTTTTTGACCGGCTGTGAGTAGATGGCATTCCTGGAGAAGGTTTATCAGACTACACACCAGGTAATGTCTCTTTAGAAACATTTTGCAACTGATAAAGTTTAAAATACACTTAAGAACATTATCTTGTTTATGGTTTTCCTGCTTTGGTTTACCCTGTCTTGAAAGTTGTCTACATGTTTATAATACACAACACCAGAATGATTTACTTTCTATCTGTCCTGATTATATTCATCGCTTTAATTTGAGACTTGACAAATTACATGACATTGCAAAACATTTGTCTATCAGTGTGTTACTTTGACCTTTTAAGTCTTTTATATTGAAAGTTTTGAACAGAAGTGGTGCTGCTGGCAGTTGTTACCTTGACAACAGCTGGAAGTTGACAACTGCAGAGAAATGGAGTGTCAGTGTGAAAAGTACATGGAGGATGCTGCTACAGGTGAGAAACAAATTAAAAACGTCATCAGCTTTACCTTTAAAGAAGTAAAGAGCTTTTAATGAATGGTACTTGAATTTTAACACAATGTATGAGAAGACAACTGAAATAGGAACTTCATGAGATGTTCATTACTCTCTGAACGGTGTTTTTACTGTCATATTGTAATCTTGTGTCTTCAAGTAAAACACAAGCTTGTGAAGTATTTAGTGTTGGCTGTGAAGTACACACTCTGTTATGTCAAGTTAGCAGCCAACTCTTTGACTTCCACGTGAGTTTTCAAAATAAATGTCAGCAATCACAAACTTGTTCCATTCAAGACGGAGAAAAAAGAAGATTTTTATTAAATGAATAGTTTGTAAAGCAGCGTAATGATGTTTTATGTGTTGATTAATCAAGTTTAAACTATGTAAGTCACATAACAGCCACATTAAAAATGATGCTAAAGTCTTCTGCTATCAAAATAATCCTGGATTATGTTGTCAGTCTTGACATTATAAAGACTGAAATGAAAGCCTTAACTTTAAAAGTGAACCTCGGCATGCCTGCAGGCAGCAGCACAAACACAAAACTCAACAGTGTTTTCTTCAGATTCAGAGTATTTCATTCATTCATGCATTTCAAATTTGGGTGAAAGGTAAAACCCGTGATAAGTTATGAACCGCACTGTAATACTAATGTCCTGTTTTCTTCCCTTCCCCCTTTAGCCGGATGGCTGGACAACAACAGTGTCCAGATGGGAGCTTTTACTGTGGTGGGGTATCTCCTCTTCAGATTCTCACAGAGTCAGTCACTCAGCAACACCTTCACTCAAATGTATACATAAAAAAATTAAATACCGCTCAATGACTAGGTAGTCTAGAAAGAACAGAGGGTATAGAGCAGATTAAACTCCAAATTTATTGGAAATGGCTATAGTGAGGACAGACACCACTTCTAGATAACATGGCTTTATCAGATAATTTATGGTGACAGACGTTGCTATAGATCTGTCTGCATCCATTTGGTAACCAAAACCACCCATCTCTGATTTACAGGGTAAAACTGGTGATATTCTATATTACTATAACTGTAAACAAACACCATTAATACAAGCTTCTTTAACATTTTATTTAGAATAACTGGACTGATTTTTTTAAATCTACAAATGTTACTTAAACAGGAGTAAATGATGTGTTTGTTGGTGACTATTGTCAGCTGCAGATCATTACACAATAGAAATGCTAAGTTGACTGTATTTTTGATAATTCTGTGATAACAAGAGTCGTCTATAGCCATGGTTCCTTCAGTAAGGGTTAAGCAACATGATTTTTTGGAATCAACTAAATTTGTAAACAATTAGAAGCAGCGTATGCCAGCCATAATTTTTACCTAAGATTAAAAAAATCTTTTTAATCACTTGCTCCTACATAGCATTTACTGAGTGCTACAGTCAGCTACTGAACTATATTATTAAGTCACTGTAAAATATTATGACTGATACAGTATTGTGTTGTCGTGCTTCAGTAGCCTCCACCACCAGTAGGGGTCAGGTGTCTCTGGCGCTGTTATATTGTAGGCCAGGGGCTAATTCTGAGAAACCCTGGTCTATAAAACAGAGGAATCATCACCCAGTGTGAAATACATATGGATTATTTATAGGCACACAACGAGAACCATGAAATGTCTTTAAGTTGGTCAGTAACCTGTTATCCCACCATGTAATGACAATTTAAATGCAATTTT
Organism: Chromis chromis; assembly: GCA_900302755.1. Taxonomy (NCBI): domain Eukaryota; kingdom Metazoa; phylum Chordata; class Actinopteri; family Pomacentridae; genus Chromis; species Chromis chromis. The sequence continues at coordinate 2,104 of OMNN01039185.1, read as the reverse complement.
CCATGCATACAGCATGAACCAAAAATTCTAGTTAGATTGAATGGTTAAATTATAATTTGCTAGTTGTTTGTTGAATGATTCAAATGTGTCTAAAGAAGGCAATTTGTAGGATCCAAAGATGAATGTCTGTAATTCATTAGAATGAAATTAGAAGAGCTTTTTCCATCAACAACTCAGGATCCAACACTGTGCGGGCTTTTGTCTCCACATTTACAAAGTGCAGCTGATTCAGTTTAGGTTTAGATGAATAATAACAGAACAATATGGGTTCTACAATCATGTGAATAATTTTATATTCGTCATTGCCCCAAATAAATAAAAAAAAACCTCTCTAAATCACACTATTGCAACAATTATGAGATACTGACAGTGGTCTGGTTTCCCCGCAGCTCTCCCAGCTCTGATCCGATGGCCGATTCGTCTCTTCTGCTCTTTAACCGGTGAGTTTATTCAGGGTGGTACATCAAAGGTCAGAGGTCACTTGGTGATTTAACTGACAGCACACAGAACTGTTGCCATCAGCAAGTTAGACTGTTTGTGGATGATATCAATTAAAATCACCAGATCATTAATGTGAATTGTTTCTTCTTTCTCAGGTCTGTCAGCTCTTTGGAGCTGGGTGGGCCGCCTCGTGGGAACCCTCCGTGGTACAAAACATATCCCTTATTTCTGACTAAGACGCATAAAAACAAAAACCTGTCAAAGCCAAAAAGGCATTAGATGACTTTTCTTCTCATGTTTTGTGTCTCAGGAATCCAGAGCCTGTTCAAGTGGTTGTCTCGAATTTGGCGTTTTTTTGTTGGTGAGTTATGCCTACACGTCAGTTGGATGTTGTTTATTCTTCACTGTGTTGCAAATGTACTATTTAAATAAAGGTCAGACAAAGTTTACAATTTGCGTGGATAAGTTAAGGTTGTCAGAGGAAATGACTCAGTAATTCAAGCAGACACATGACAGCGATTTTAAACCTGAAGGGAGTGGAGCTGTTTCACTGATGGATCATAATTATACACCTATAATTTGAATTTAAACTAACTTCTAATCCACTCCTCCATCAGGATTTTCTTCCAAGTTGAAGTGGGTGGGTGCTGTCATCAAAGCCGTTACAGGTCAGTCCACTTTAACTTGCTAAATGTTCTGCTTTTTCTGCTGTTTCTTTTTTGTCTCGGTGGACGCCTTAAACTTCCCCTTCTCCCGTGTCTATTCATCAGTTAGTCATTTGTCACTTTCAGCAGAAATAAGTTGTTTAGTTTTGTATCTGCTTTGCTTCTGTTTGCCAGAGACACTTTTTCACTCTGCATTTTATGTAAGAACGAAGGTGCATGGATATATTATGGTATTGTGACTTAAAAATATAAAAAATGTATTTCTGTAGGTTCAGATTCAACCAGCAGCAGTGACCAGAAACCAGGCCTGAGGCTGGTCCTGCTGGGACCCACCGGTGGAGGACGGACCTCTCTAGCAGATACTTTGTTGGGCAACTCTGAGACTAGGACACCCAACGGTCCTCTAATGGAGAGCACCAAGCATAGGACAGTCAGAGACGGTAGACATCTTACAGTGATTGACACCCCGGATCTTTTGGGAACGTCACTGGGGAGCAACCAGAGAGCCAGGGAAGCTCTGAGGAGTCTTCAGCTCGCTGGTCCTGGACCACATGCCTTCCTGCTGGTGATCCGGGCTCCAGACCCCGGCAAGGAAACCGACCAGGATGCCAACCAGGCGATCCAAGCTGTCCTGGAACTGTTCGGAGAGGGAGTCATGATGTACATCATCCCAGTGCTCACTCATGCAGACCGCCTGGACCGAAAGCACACTGTAGATCACCTGCTGAAAGTGGATGCAGGGAGTCTGAGAAGGGCTGTGTTGTTATGCGGCCAGAAGCCTGAGCTGGTGGACAACAGGCCCGACCTCCCTGCAGAGGCTCAGAGTGTGACGCAGAGGCATCTGGTGGGGCGAGCGATGGAGGTGAAGGAGCTGAGGGGGCATTTCGTCCACGAACTGCAGAGGAGGGAGGATCGCATCAGGGAGGAGCTGCTGGCTGACATGGCCTCTGCACTGGCTAGAAAACTGGGACACATGTGAATAAGTGTGTGTGTGTGTG
>OMNN01039177.1:8619-18939 GCA_900302755.1 Chromis chromis | reverse complement strand
TTTATCATCTTGTGTTTCCTCATTGCACAAGTTATTTACGATACCATTTCCTCTGTTATTCAATCCTTGTGTTTTTGAGTCTTTCACTTATAAAAGGATGTTGGGGGTGCGAAGTGTGGAGTATTATTTGTATTGTTTTATTGCATTTCTATATTTCTTTCATCTGTAAAGCACTTTGTGTTACATTTCATCTGTATGCAAAGTGCTGTATAAATAAAGTCTGAATGATAGATTGATTGAAGAGGGCAGATCTTACCTGATATAACCCCGCCAGAAGGCAAACAAAAGGGTATGAGATATGAATGCATGAGAGCAGCAGGTTGCTGAGGAACAATGAATGTCAATTCATGATAACCCTCATCAGTATTTTGGTTTAGTTTCTGCCTGTGTCTATTTGTTAACTTAAACAACCCAACTCAGCGTATGATTGGCAACCAGAGAAGTGGACCAGACAGGATCAGCCCGCCGTGTTAACATAAAAACATTTTACCTGTACCACCTGTGCTGTGACAGTCTGCACTAACTTCTGAGAAAAAAGGCTCTTTAAATTAAGGAACCACCGGTTGTTGTTGCTGTCTGCTGTCGCCTTTTCACCACTGAGCTGAGCTTGTTATGCTAATTTTTGTGAACTGTTATGAAGAAGTTCAAAACAAAAAGGAGGAGGGCAGAGGAGAAGAGCATTTCTCAAGATTGTTAGCCACTTTAAAGTAAAAATGTGCACCCTTTTGCATAATATTTTCCTCCTCTCACACTCGGCAAAACTTTATGAGGTTATGAGAAACACTTTAAATGCTCACTAACTAGACAATAACTTTGTCCAAGTTTAATTTGGTGCTGAGTAGGTTGTTTAGCATCTTTAAAACATCTCAATGAGAGCATAAACCAGAATAATAAAACTGCAAAGTGGAAAACCAAAACAACCTTTTAAAAGACACTGCTTTAGAATTGGAGCTGTGTATCTTATTTGAGCTATCTATCATTTTTCTATAAACCTTTATTTCATTTACAAAAAGCCAAAGTTCCCAAATGTTAAGACAAAAATAGCTGTTTAAGAATGCTTCCAAAACAAAAGCCTGTAATTGACAACATGTTTGAGTCTCAAATGAAAACCTGAGAGCACAAGAAAGATTATGTATATGACCAGAAATTAAATCCCAGCTTCCAGTAATTGTCAGTTTTCAATTCCTGTTACAAGTCCAGGCAGCTTTATTTATATTGCACATAATACAGACATTTTTCAAAGTGCCAAAAAAGTATTGATGGATTATACTGAACGCATAAACATTTCCTGTTGAGAATCTGGGACTAATTTCATCGAGCAAAGATCTGTGAGCTGTGGAGTGTGTTGATGAGAGAGTGTGCAGCTGAAATCAATACAACTTTGATTAGTACATGGTTGCTCAACAGGAACAGATTTCAAAATAAACCTGGCCAAATTGCAGTATCGAGTGCAGAATGTTTAAATATTAAAATGTATTCATCCAGTAGACATTTGCAATCAAACTGTTTTTCCTATTGAAAAGGTCAGTGATGTGCTCATCTACTGAGGATACACAGTGTTTTCATTTGCTCAAGTTTTCCAATAAGTCTCCCAAAAACTGGTGCATTCCTCCAAAGAAGTAAATATGTGTCATTGCTGCTAATCATACATGGGTTTATTTGGGCTAGCATGAAAGCATCAAAGGGAATGTTATTTTGGATGCTTCCTCCTGGCTCAGTACAAGGATACAGGCCAAGGACGAGTGGTGTCAGCGATGGATTATGACTTTTTTATGGAGGCAGGGGGTGGGAGATGGAACAGAAACTCCGAGATAACAAGTTCACTTCCCACGGCAGCGAGTTTGCGCCCATCAGAAAGTGCAAGTGTTTTACAAGTGCCCTTGAGTCACTCCAAATGAGAACACCATCTCAGTGCCTCACATCATTTTAAATCAAAAAGGGGATGTGCATTAGTCGAACCAGCTGGGAAACCTCCACATGCCACTGGGATTAGCTGAAATGTGGAGCAGATTTTAGTGGATGGATCAACATACTGCATCATACTTTTAAAAAAATTGGTATGTAAAAAGAAAGATGAAACTGGACATCTTCCATCCGAAGCCCTTTAATCATTTTAAACCCATGTACTCAAAATAACAAAGTTTATTACTTCTTCATGGTCAGAACAGTGGTGTAATCTGCCCTCATGTGGTATGCCTGCCTGAAACATGAAGTAAGAATGTACTAATAGTAGTAAAGATCAACAGAAACAGTCTAACGTTTAAGACATGAACCCATCTGTAGACCTTTCTAAGGTATAAAACTGAACCCATGGGAGACAATTTGTTCTCAACGCATTTTAAATATCTTAAATTTCACAGCTAAAGACATACAGTTGTGTAACACTGAAGCTGTAAAAGCCTGTATTTTGAACAAGATGCTCTGAATCACAAAGTCAAAACCCGAACAAGAGCTCACTCAGCCTGAGCTGATTGCACTAACGCTTCATAAATTCAGTCTTTGCCAAGTGAAGTTGTAAGTGTCTGCTAAATTGACGTTTACACATCATTAAATTAAAACAGGTTGGAATACATTAACCAGTTCTTATGCAGCAATTGGTTATACCTATGTATTAACTAATAGCCTACATTTTAAAATATGGCTTTTCTGTTCAATGTGTCATATTTTTTTCAACTGTATGTACAGTAGTTATTATTCTATTGGGGTAATATAGATTGAGACTTGATTTATGTATACACCTTACCGCTTGATATCACATACTATATAACTGGTCATTATAATTCTTTTTTTTTTACTTGTAAAAAGTAGATTTTCTATAAATTCTGTTTTTGGACTGATACTGGTTATTTAAGTCAAATAATAAGGAAGCACAGCAGAGGGTCAGTGGTAAAAGCTTTGCTTATCTGTTGGGACATTGGTAAAGAAACTCTGGTTAAAGAACAACTCAGGCTTAGTCTGACAGTTAACCTGCCCTATACCAGATTAGTTTCTCAGCACAAGTTGGGAGAGTAACTGAGCTTGAAGTAAGTTGAATGAGTTTCATGAAACCGAATAAAACTGACAATAAGTCAAACTAACTTGAACAAGCCTGGTCAAAACTCATTTAATGACAGAGGACATTGATTCCACCCCAGTAATCAGGCCTTGCAGTAAATATACAACCAGTTCACTTCTACTTACTCACCAGATTGTCTTTTTTTAGTGCCATAGCGTCTCAATGTCCTATTACATTTATTAGTATCTCGCCTATTTTTTGAATTCTGGATTCTGTCTCTGTCTGCTCCCTCTTGTTTTTGTTTGACTTTTTGTGTTTTATTTATTTACATTTTATGTGTTGATTATCAAATCCTTTAAAAGTAAAACTATGTTTTGAAATTAGCATGAGGTCACTAAGAACTTTCACAGGTTTTGCTGCAGTACAGCCTCTGTTCTCTGGAGCCACAGTCTGTTCGGTAAATAACAGAGGCTGGACCACAGAGAGACTATTCAAGCAATCACACCCACAAAAGAACAGTCCTCCTGGTGTTAGACAGAGTCATCTCCACTTGGAGCATTAACTTCAGCTTTTGTCTCTCTTAATAAGAGAGCAAAAGAGCACAACATCCTATTTCTATCCTTTCGGTTCTAATTGGAATCTCCACCGTGTTAGTGTCAACTGGGAAATAGATGGTGACACAATGCTTGTCAGGGCAATGGCTTCACTAGGAGGAGCAGATGTGTGTTCCAGATAAATGTAATGTTTGGTAAGCACTGGTGCACAGTTGTTTCACCCAGTGCCAAGCGAAGGAAAGGAGGAGACACAAAAGGGGACGGCAAGACAAAAACAGGACTGATGGGATGGGGAAGGATACAAGCCATTAGGATATGAGGGGGAAAGCCAGGATGTCTCAAAAAGATGCAATAAGTCACAGACTGTCAAGCAGAGAGACATGACAGTATTACCAGGCCAAGATTAGTAAATGTGTCTGAAAGCTGGGAGGAATTTGAAAGGTTTTTAAGCTGATTTGAGTCATATAGTTGCGGTGAATTGGAGTAAGAGCTTAAGGTGTTTCCTGACAGCATAGTGCAAGTTATTCAAGAAATGTAATAAGTTAGTTATTACACCTTTCAAAAGTAAGAAGTCACCTCGGTTATTACTTGGTATCAAAAGTAGTTGCATTACTTTGCTAACCCCTTGCACACCCAGAAAGCTTTTGTTGTAAGCTGTAGAAATGTCATCTGTGGTCCACTTCTCTGAGTGTGGTCTTCAAATTATATTCCGTCACCAGATATTCTCTGTAGGCAGCAGACATCTTGCTCTGTAGCAGTTTGACACAGCTTTCTGTAGGTATGCTTCACATTGCTACCTCCAAAGCTTCAGTAAATCAGATGTTGTATTTTTCATGGTTAAAAGCATTTTGCTCCCGGCACAGAGTTTACAACAGATGACAATGTTGTTTGCATCTTTGACTGAGACAAACTCACAATAATGACAATACTTTTTGCTGCTAAAACTATTTCTTTCCCTTCCTTTATTTTAGTTTTTTCCTAGTAAACGTGACCTGCTGTGCATGTATATCACAATTCAGTCCACTTAGGACAACAAACAATTTAATGCAGCTTTGCTTGGATAAATCATGGTAATATATTGGGTTTTACAAATTGTAATCCCTTACACTACTCCAACAATGCTCAGCACTAGAGCAAACAAACTGATATTAACATTCTGAAAAGAAAAACCTTAAAATAGGAAGCCAGGCCAAAAAGATGAAGTTTATAACAGCCCAGGTCATATTTGCATTCATTTGCATGAAGGAATGTCTGTGATGAAGACCTTAAAACAGTGCTAGGAAACAATAGCTCCCTTCCTGGCTACATGCAAACTCCTTCATGTAGGATGGTGGACATTACAACATTTAAATGTATTTGTTTGATTAATGCAAACAAGTACATTAAGTCATAAAAGAGTTTGTCCGTTGTGGAAGCCATCCCGGCTACAGCCAAAACACTAGGAAAAATAAGTTTTATGTGGTAGATGAGTAGGTGGGGTGACAAATCTGATTGGATAATGGATGTGTGGTGAAATTCAAAGTACTTCAAGTAAATATTGAAGGAAACACATTTTTTAATTATGGTCACCATTGATGGCTGATTATGAATCTATAAACTGAGGCATTGTGGTTGGAAGAACCTTCAGAAAATCATGTGTAGTTCCTGTTAACTTTTTCAACTCTCTTCTAGTGCTCTGACTGAAATAATTGTCCTTTTGGATGCTGCTATGTGTGTTGGAGCTTGAAAATAAACAGCCTTCTATTTAACCAACTCACATTTGCCAGCATAATGTTTTGTCCTCCACATGACTCACCTTACACCTCTCCCTGCAAGAAGCAGGTACAATAAAACCAGTTTTGGGGGCTGATTGCAGCAGAGTAAAATTAGGACCAGGCCCTAGAGATGCTGTCTTTCGGGAATTTCAAAGGCAATGTGCTAAGTAATGGAAGCAACAAATCATCATAACTTAAATGCAAAATGAGAAAATAGGACGCTTATGCCCGCCAGTAGAACTAAATGATCTTTATTTATTGTTGTTGTTTAAATGTTTACTGGGAAACTAATGTGAAAATAAAAAGAGAGCATGGTGTCCTTTTACTACTGCACTTCTGGTATTACTTTATGAACTAGAAAACACCAAAAGTCTTTCCGTATTCTGTGACACTTTTCTCCCCCGCCCATTAAAAAAAAAATCACTGCAGGTTAATGTAAACAAGTGAGACTACTTGCTTGAAGTTGCAATTTTGAATATAAATATAGCAATAATATAGCATTAAACAACTATCTGCATGTATGTAAAGATATTGTGGAGTAATGGCGTCCTTAACAGAGTGTCATATCTTCTGTTAGTGTGTTATATTCTAAGCTTTTCTGTTCTATATTTTGGCAATCGGTCCAGCCATGTGTCCATTTTAGTGCATTTTATGCATGTGAGTCCCTCCCTTTGAAAGTGTTAGCCCTTCCTGCATTTATAAACAGGTCGATAGTGTAGTGGTGCCCAAGAAAAACCTAAATCAAAGTGTTTTATCTGTATTCTTGTTACTTCAACTGATAGCAAATCGTTACGGATATTCTGCATATTTTACAATGCTAGCATGGACGTGCTTTAATGTGAGATGCTGGTGCTTTAGCATCATGATTCTGAATGTTTCACACAGAACCATTAAAAGATTTTTTCTTTTCTTTTTTTAACCTGGCATTTCCATTTATGTGGCTATTGTGACTCAATTTGCCCTCTCCAAACCTGTTGCAAAGAGTTGCACAGAATGGCATATATCAAGACAAAAAGTGCAAGCTCCCTGCAGTTTTTACGAAAGCTTTACTTTTACAAATCATTTTCAAAATTTGCTTTCGAGTCTGACTAAAAGTAAACACAAAAATGAACTACCTGGTATAGTAATTTTGCTAACTGGATTAGGAATCTTTGTCCAAAGATTCTTGCTGTCTGACCTGTTGGACTTATTCATCTGTAAATATGCAGGGTGTTATTAGGATGTATTTCATTAACGTGACTGAACACAGTTAAATTACACAAATGGACCACATGTAGTCTCATAACAGCAGTAAATTAGGGAGGTAGTCACAGCATAAAAATGTCATTTTTAATGAGCTGTCATGGATTAGCAGCTATTTTCTGTCAACTGTGTGAGACATGTAGAAGCAACATACTGGAAGTAAGAAAGCTAAGATGGGAGGCTGCAATTTGTCGAAGATTCGGGCAGTATTTACCCATATAATTAGATTTATGCAGAGGGTGACTACCTCAGATTAGGAGGATTTGAGTGGAGGAGCTGTAGAATTTAACCAGATAAGGTGTTTAAAAGCACCATTAAACAGGCACCTGGAGAGGCAGAGGTGGCACATAAACATCACACAAGGATCAATACCTGATTGTATGGTTCTTGCTGTGTAGTTAATTTCAACCTACAGCCCCCTGTTAATGCTGTACCCCCCTCGCTCAAATCTAAATTAGTACTTCCAGAAAATGATTACTGGGGATTGATGAAGTGTTCCAAGCCTATTTCAGCATAATTACAGTGCTTCTAATGTGCAATTATCAGTATGGCCCACTGAAAAACAGGAACCGTTTAGATGTTAAATACTGCCATTAACATTTGCCTATAAATGTTAAATGCTGTCATTAACATTCGGCTGTAAGATGGAATGAAGTTATCTCAATGTTTTCTTGGTAGTCCAAATGGGGCTGAATTAAAATTACAATTACAGCAGCCCACACTCTACAAGAAGTGTAGCAAGAGAGTGACATTGCAGGATTTGACTAAAAAGTGTGAAAATAGGGGAGAAAAAAGGAGGAGAGGATGGGGAGTGGAGGTAAGGAAACAATTAAAAGAAGTAAGAGGTTTTGGAGGGATAAGAACACAAGCTGCAAAGAGAGGATCACAGTCTGGAGAGTTTTGAAAGAGGGTCTTCACTTGAAGTCAGATTCATTGCTATGAAGCTTCCATTGTGATCACTAGTACCTGTGTGTGAGGTCTGTTTCACAAAGCCACTACAGACTGCAGCTCTGTATCTCTTGAACACAAGAACAAAACCAATTGGAATCGGCCTAATCAACCCTATGGGGAATACCCCTTTACTTTTATTTTGCCCCACAACAGCAACAACACAAAGATGACCATTGACTGACTCAGGGGGATCATGGATCACCACACGTACATTCTCACCCCAATTTTTCGAGTACCTTGGTGCAGAGCAAACTACCCACAGGGATGGATGGCGGGCTTTGGCTATAACAATAGCAGTACAATAGCTGTTTCCAGTGCTTCAGCCCTGTTCCGGACTTCATTTAGTGTTTTCCCACAACAGGCCCTCTGCTCCGGTCTCAGATGCACACCACTGCTGCCTGATTTGTCACAGGGAAAAAGTCAACTCCAGGACCGCAAGGCTGAAGGCAAGTACAGCTCGTACAAAGAGCACCCGCTGCTAATCTATTAACCTGTGTGAACTTTCAAAACCAAGATTTTTAGCATGACTGACCTCATTATTTTTCGTTTGAAGGGAGCAGCATGTACCACGTTCTGCCAGTTTCTTTCAGATGCTATACAGTGATGTGATGTAGAAGCAACTTCAGGTAATGTGATTTTGCCATTTCTTGATTAAATAACAAATTATGTTGAGCACTGTGCACTCTTGCACAAAAATCTATCTGCCTCTACTGGATTGGTAAGTCAGAATGCAAATTGAGTCTACATAGGTCAATATTGGCTGCCTTGTTATGATACTTCCTTTTGAATGAATGTAAGGCTGTAATAAACTGTTGCTCCACTTAGGCTATCTTGCTTCTCTCCCACAGAATAGTACAGTTTACAGTTAAAAGAGCATCTTCCTTCCCTTATTGGTGGCCAATGAACTTGCTCAACATGATGACGAGGGTTGCCCCTTGACCTCGCCCCTGTCTCTGGTTTCCCTCCAGTCTTTTTTGGACTTCATCAGGGTGGAAAGGAGGAGCAGCTCTTAGCGCCAGTGCATTGCCAGTGCTTAATGAATTGTGCACCAGCATAGAACAGTTGCTCCTCTTATTGCTGGTGGCCGAATCCAGGGCAAAGCCAAACAGTACATATACAGTGACAATACTGAGGGTTGAAGCAGCACTGTGATGACTAAATGGGATTAACAGGCCACCATGTGTGAGCAGTGCATCTAGTGCCAGTCCCCACATGGGCTGACCAGCCAAGAAGAAACTAAATGGCAGTATCGAAGGCCAAGGAGGCATGTGGGAGTTCAGTAACCTCGACAACCCAGCTGGGTCCTTGGACATGAGACTTTACAATGTAATAGAAAGGACACTTCAACTGGATTTGTTCTTCACTTTTCACTGCCCTGTTCACCAGCAAGACGGAATCAGTGATGACTCAGTGGCGTAAAAACCGATGGTCAATGATATAAAAAATAGAGAAATCTCAATCTGGGAAAACTAAAGGATGCTATTTCTGTTGTTTCTCCAGACAACATACTGTATATATTTGACACATACTGCAGATGGTTTCCAGCTGTGCAGTATATTTCTCCTGAACCTGCACTGCCTGAATTCATACATTTCAAAAGGACACATCTTGTTCTATACTAAAAACTGTAGGCTGCTGGAACTGGTCCGGCTGAGTGACTGGCTTCATGTTTCAGTGGTGTGTACACATCCAGAAAATGAGGACAATGACTTCTGTCTCAAATTAATCCTGTATGTGTTTACAAGGTTGTTCATCATTTACAATCAAACATACTCAGAATTCTGCTGACTCATCTTTCATTTTTCTCCAAGTTGGTTAATTTTTTTCTTTAATTACTTTTTCTTTTTTTTCTTTTTTTTCTTTAGCATATTACCTTTATTTTGATAGAAGCAGTAGAGATAGATATAAAATGTTTTGAAGAAGAGCAGGGGAATAACATGCAGTAGAGTTCAGGCCGGCCACAAATCAAACTAGAGAATCACTCCTTAGGTAAATCTGAACATGTGCAACTAAAATCTTCAACTATGAATTATTTACATTCTGTGTTAAGACACTTGAGAGACTATGCTGGAAGGTATTGTTTCATTGTGAAAAAACAGCAGGAAGTTAGATCTATGTTGGTGCGAGTTTGATACTTTCTGAGTTCGGGGGTTGTCGGTCCTGATGGGTCCAGACCTTTAGCACTTCTGACTGGTTATAGACTGAACAGACCGCCATTAGAACTGAACAATGAGGATCCTAAGTGTTTGTCATCATCTTTGCGGAAGGCAGAGTGGTACCGGACAGGAGGATAAAGCAGCTAATGCTAGCAGGGAGTCAAGTCAGACCAGCAGGTCAGGTTAAATTACTTTTCAGTCAATCATTTTTATTGTCCACCACCATGACACCACCTATTGGTTCTTCGACTACCATTTTGCAGCCTAGAGTTTGTCATTTGGCTGTTGCCGTCTTGCTCTTTTGAAACTAGACATGGATCTGACTGAAACTCAAGAACACTATGCATGCTAATATGGTAGCAATCTGTCAATCATAAGATAGCTCCACCCTAAAACATATACTGCTTTGTCATTTATTTCACCCTAAATGGGGCCATGATGTACAAAATCATTGAAGGAGGCTCGATACTAGCAAATAAAACAATAAACTAATTGGGTAAATCTGAACTAATTTAACAAATCAGGTGAGAAGTTAGGTCATTTTCTCATACACTTCCATACAAACAGACATCTAATTGCAATCAGAAGAGTCGCCTTCTGCTGGCCATAACAAAGTATTCAGGTTTAAGGTGCTTCCATCATGTATATACATGTTCATCATGTATATA
>OMNN01039161.1:0-19662 GCA_900302755.1 Chromis chromis | reverse complement strand
AATACATTGTTTTAACTATTAACCGTCTGAATTCCAGGCAGTTTCTCGGCGTTTTTGTGCTCCCGTCACATTTTTCCTCACTGTAGACTCATTTTTCACTGCAATATAAAGTCCTAACTTCTATGGAAACAGAACAACTATGGCTAGAAGTTCGCCTACAGAGAACTAAGGATAGTATTAGTATAAAAAAAAGTTATGATATATATAATAAAAAAATATAAAAACTAAACTTGAGTATCTTTTTGAGTAGATTTTTTATTTTACAAAAATTGAAATAAATCTAGAATAAATTTGACAACATTTTTTAAAGTGCTCACAAGTTGCTAACTGTTTATAGGTTTTTATTTTGTTTAGGTCAACAGGCTACTGTTTATCTTATTTATTTGACTATTATTACTGTTTTTATTAGTATTAGTATTGGCTCTACATACTATAGATGTTTTATTTCTTACATTTTTAATTTGTTTCCATGCTTGTCTACTATCTGCTCTGTGTCTACACTGCCTGCAGTTCAGCCGAAAGTGAATTTTTTACTGTTGCTTGCAGCTGAGATTTTTTTTCCTCTTTTTTATAGAATCTGGTGGAAATAGTATATTTTTGGTGAATATTTAAATGAAATATGTTTTTAAAAAAGTGATTTTGATGAAATATCATGACTTTAAGCTCAGACTTGGTTACGTTTTTTTGAGCTGCACAACACTAATGAGTAGAAAATTCAATGATTCTCTTTGTTTGTACAGTTTCTGGCTCTAATAAAGATAGAGATAATATTCTTTTCTAACTTGCCTGCAGGTTTTGTGGTTCAGAGGGTTAAAAAGGCCTCAAAAGAGTGAAAAGATGGGCCGCTGTATAGCTCACTGAGTTAAGGCATTACCATGTGGGTGCGGATCGCCGGTGGCGGTCATGGGTTTGGGTCCAGCTCAAGACCCTTTGCTGCATGTCTCTCTCCTCTATACCCCCTTTCACCCTGTCTCTCTCTAGTAAAATAAACTGAATTTTACTGAATAAACTAAACAAAAGTCAACAGAGTTATGGATTTTGGATTCATCATCAGATAAAACAAACAAATAGAAAATGTTGCCGTGGGCTTTAGGAAATTGTGATGGACAGTTCTCGTTTTATTTAACAGAATAAAACAAATATTAGAAGAAAACCTTCTACATGTTATTGATAGTAAAAGTTATCAGTTGCAGCTCAGGGCACAGATGTTCAGAAGTAATCTGTTTGGATTTTGGCAATCAAATAGGATTGAATTTTGAGAGTGGTTCTTCAATAGAAAAAAGGATTCTGAAACTGGATTTGATCAAATCACGTAATCCAGTTTCGGTTTTGATCTGGAAACCTTCAACCTTGAAACCTTCTTGTGTGTGTTGTTCAGAGCTTTTTAATAGGAGAATCCAAAACATCTGGATTATCCTCATCCCAGCAGAATGCCGTGCTCAGAAACAAAATGTAATACAAATTTTAAATGGTATAATATAGAACATATACACATATTTATATTCTGGACTTGATTTGTTTAACCTTTAAAGTAGATATTAGGCTACCTATTAAACCTTTCAATACAGTAAACATTTAAGTAAAACAATCTCCCAAACATCTGTCAACATCAAACAAAAAATAATATATTATATTTTAACTGACATTCATCCTGATGGTTATTAAAAATATCATAATCATAATATACACGAGATTAATGGATATTTCTATGCATTGCAGGTCAGATTAGAGCTCTGACTGGAAGACAGTTTTCATCTGAAGAGACTGAAAATGTGAAGTTTTCTGTCTCTTCAGATGAAAACTGTTAAAGTGACCCTATTCTGATTGTTCTAGCTGTTGTTCTATACAAAGGTAGAAGCCTTCTGGGAACTGGTAATCCAATCCAATATTGATTTGAAAAACCAGCACAAAAGTAATCTGGATTATCTGATCCTGGATAGTAAAACATGGGATCTCCAAATCCAGTTGAACAACTTTTTGAACGACTGTATTCTGGACTTCAGTATATACAGTATATTCCTTATTATTAGACGGATCTTTTAGTACATAAACTGAGAATACTGATCTAGTTTTAATGGACATTTTTGGAAAAATGCTCTACAAATCTCATTGAAGAGTTCCTCCAGTCTCCATGAGACAAAATCAAAACATCAAAGGTCAAGATGTCCTCATTTTCAGTGTCTACTACGGATAAAGTATCCTACATTATATTTAATAAAACTTCTGTTGTTAGACCCTCATTTTCTGCCCAACAACCACATATATGCAGTTACTGTTTGCATGCGTCCTGTTAAAGCTGAGATACGTCTGATTACCAAATGATATGATCAACAGGGTCATTTCTTTTCAGATTTCAGAGTTCTTCCCTCAGAGCTTCACAAGATCTTATACAGCTGGAAAGTCTCCACATCAAGTAAACTGAACTTCATCTGTAAAATCTACATAATGCTCCTTTACCTGATCATCGTGAATGTTCTTTTTTATCGTTCTTGTCTCCTTTTCTCAGTTTATCACTCGTCTTGACACACTTCCACACCCGTGACGTCAAGCCGCAGACCTCACAGCCAAGAAAAAGTTCCCACATATCCCACTTGTCACCTCTAGGAGGCCGACATGAAACGTTTTTCCCAGCAGGCAGCTCCTATTTACAGCACATCTGATATGACTGAAGGCAGCATCAGAGTACTCCAAGTGTCTGCTCGCAAACTAGCTCACACTAATTAAAGAAACCTATCTAATGCCGCTCTGCACTCAGGTTTCAGGCTGCGGATGATCATAACACGGGCTGAGAGCAGCGCCGGCGTTACAGGACGCGTTTCATCAGGATCGCTGGCCTTGTTTATGTTTTGCTGAAGAGATTTGAGATTCGACGCCTGTAAAAAGGAGATAGAGGAGCTCAGGAAATGAGGCAGGCAGAGCTGAAGACAGTTTAAAGGGTTAGATTAGCACATTAGCATGCTAGCATTTGCCAATTATTACTCAACACAAAGCAAAGCTGAGGCTGATGGAGGTCAGTAGATTTAAATTAATGTAGTTGAACAGGATCAGGCCCAAAACTTGACGCCATTTTTAGACGGTGCTTCATTTCTGTTGCAGTAGATCCACAAGAGCTGCAGCAGATAATCTTTAGAACAAGTTCAATAACAGAAAGTTTTGTATCTAACTCTGCAGATGGGGACACAGAAAGTTATTGGATTTCAAAATTCTCACAAGTGTCTTTTATCCATAGAGCTAAAAATGATTCGGTTTGGCTTTACAGTAGTGGAGCTGCTTATAACTGAACTCAGGATTGTATTTTTAGGTGGAAAACTTTTTTTTTTTTTTTTAAATAGCCATAAATCATCAAAGCTATTTAATCCATCCTGGGCTAAGTTTCATGGCGTGTGTTTTACATCATTTTCAGGCGCATCAAGTGAATTCGTGTGGACGGACACATTTACTGAAACGTTTTTGGCTTTGTGTGGATGGGGCCTTAATAAAACTGTTAGTATTGTTATAACTCATTCTTCATTAATTAATTTAAGAATGCATTATGTCTGAGCAATGTCCTCCCAACAGCACTGTCTGATTGGTTTCATGTCAATGTAACCATGTTGTGGACCGCAGGTTGTTTTATTATATTGGTTATCGACCTCCTTGATTACTAATATTTGGGATTAGAATTGGCCCTGACCAATAATCCATGCTTCCAATGGGAACAGTTTTGGCTGCAGAAGTTTCAGTTTGCCTGCAAATAGCAATGCATCCAACAGTTGCTGCAGTATTTCATGGTATCAGTAGAGTTAGTAGGATTCATCCTCTGGGGAACATGAACACTGAATTTCAATCAATCCGGCCAATAGCTGTTGAGATATTTCAGCATAAACCAACAGACCTCAGCATTTATGTGAGACTTATTCTGAATAGGCAGTTCCTATTGAAACTATGCAAGTGGCTAAACACCATTTGGGTTAAATATTTTTCAAAATTCTGGCAAATTAACCCTTTAAAACAGTCTCACCAAAGCTTGTATTTGGTCCAGCACAACCTGACATTAGTGGAGTACAAGAATGTACAACTGTTGAAGCTTTGAGGTAAATAAATAGGATTTAAATAAGAATATTTCTGATATTATTGTATATATATATATGGAGAAAAACCTGTAGAGAACCAGTCTCTGAAACCATTTAGCAGCATGAGCATTCCAACTAACTTACTTTTAAAAACTTATTTAAAGTTTGCACCATCAATCACCACGTACAAGCAGGCGTCGTTTCATCTGTTTTATGATGAAACCGAATTATAAAACTGTGCCGCGCTTATTTGTTAAAACACCGCAGCTCCATGTTCTGACAGTGAAATGGGTCAAAGTGATGCACTTACCTCCATCCTAACTCTATTAGGCTGCAGAGACTGTCAGAAGTTTGGGGAGTCTGAATATATGATCCCGCTCAGATTTACACTCACAAACACTCTGCGCTGGCGACACGCCCTGCGCCGAACTGCCTTATAAACAAGCTTTAACTTAATTGCATTCCTCTAACTGGGAGGAATGAACGCTCGGCCAGCATATTTATTACCACACAACCTGAGAGGGAGTTAGTGCGTGTTAGTGTTTGTATATGTGTTGTTTTTCTCATGAATCTTCCAGTGCTCTATGTGTCAGATGTGTTAGAACCTGTGTGAGAAACTCTGTTTTTAATGTGTGTGTTAAACTAATCTCAGATGGGAGAAGTCTGAAGTATTACGGCCCTTTTTGACCCATTTTTATATAGACTGGGTGCAATTTTAAGCATATTTCCAACGTCTCATTCACCAAAAGTTGTTTAGAAGTCATTAAATCCATCCGACCTCACAGCCCAGATTCCCCTACAACCTCCACCAGCCTGTTTTTGGAGGTCATTTGCATAAAATCTGCATAATTCATGACCTCCTACTCTGACTGGCTGGAGGTGTGGCCCCATTTTTAACCTCCAGCCAATTGGAAAACTACTGAATGAATAACAATGGCTGCAGCTGGAGACACAAAACCATTGGACAATATAGAGGTTTAGAACTGGAGTCTGCATCACTGACACTTCAGCAGGATGAGACTCGGGGAAACTAACTTTTTCCAAAGTAGCATGAGTTTGCTAGCTTAGCATTAGCACAAACAACTGACTATATACAAACACAACCACTGGCCAATAATGGAGGGAAGATTATCTCCAAAAATTGACTGCAGGAAGGCAGTGTAAAGACTTTGTAGCTGATGTAGAACCAGAAATAGCATCTTCCAACGTCCTGCTTTGCTTTGCTTTGCAACTTCTCCATTATATTGCAAACTCTACTACACTACAGAGGTTATGTGCACACTCGGTGTAGCGCTAGGCATGGTGGGCTAATGCTAAAGCTAGCCAGCATATTTAATTCGACTTTCTAGAGTGACATAGCAATGCAAACTGCTTGTTCGCAAGGAGGGAAATTAAAATTTTCAAAACATTTAGTTGTTTTATGGCACAGGAGGAATCCAATACCTTCTTCATGTTTTCCTCCATGAAGGCCAGTTTAGTGAAATAGGTTGATTACTATTTGATAGATTTGCATGAGATTTCATACAGATGTTCATGGTGTGCAGAGGATGATCCCCTGACTTTACTTTTAGGTACAAATTCACTGAAGCCCTTCGTGGACATGGAAATGGAAGTAAAATTGCATTTTAATGGACATTTCAGTTTATAACAGATGTGAAATTATAGTTGAGTGAAATGAACAGGAAATGTGTTCATGGCACCAAACTGTGGCTTTTGCTCTTTGGGATGTTTCTGGACCAATATTGGTGTTGAAACACGGAAAAAGATGTCTCCAAATCACTTCACACAACTTAAAGTATGTTGCTTATGCCTATATATTAATGCTACATGTTGAAAGTGAAATGGAAATGTTAAATACATCTTACCTAGTATGATTTCCATTGCAAATTTTACAGAAAAAGTGAGGTCATTCAGACATGAAGCCAACATGATTAGATTTCATCAGATTAATGGAAAGAAGTGTATCTCTGGAAAAGGTTTAAATGAAATATTTCAACAAATACTAAATGGACAAACCCCAAAGGGATGAACTGCACTCACTTTGGTGATACTCTGACCTTTTCTAAAGCGCCATCTGTAGGTCAAAACTTTGATATATCTGCAAAAGTGAAGACATTCCCATCAGCCAACTAGCAAATTCTCATGCTAAACTGAGATGGTAAGATGATAAACATTATATTTGCAAATTATCAGCATGTTATTGCATATTACAGCATTGAGGTCAAAGTTTAATCTGCACCAAGGAACAGCTTTATGGAGCTGCTAGCAGACTGCTGTCAATCACTTAACATATTCACTGATGTCTTTTTGTTTTTAGCACATTAGTTGAAGAAACTACTATAAAAGCAACCCATAACTGTAATAAAATATATATTTTTACATATATTTTGATCTTGTCTGTCAAATTCTTCACAAAACCAAAAAAGTCCCCAACAAAGACTCGCATTACAAGCCTCATTTCACTTTTAACTGAATGTAAACTGCAATGAAGCAAACACAAAAGCACTACATAACAACTTCACCACATTACCAAAGAAAACAAAGTGTGATTGCACCTCGAGGTGGCATAAAAAAAAATACAAAGACACATTCCAATTATTGGGAGAACAGAAAAGGCGTGAGGCTAGCATGAATAAAACAACAGAGGAGCACGGCTTCGAGCGCGATTGAGCCGGAGACGACGGTGGTTGTGTGAGACGGGCCTGGCTGCAGGGAGGTAAGGTAAACCTCACGGGTCTATTCCAGGATGTCTGCAAAAGTGCTGGCAGGGGGAAAAGCTGAGTGGTCAGCAGGACGAGGATCAGCGTGGACATGTGTTCTGTCAGTCAGGACGCCCAGAGGGGTGACAGCTACACATTCCTGAGGTATTAAGGAAAAAGCTTGGAGGAGGAGGAGGAGCTGTGCAGTGGGGCAAAGGCCAGATTCATGCATCTTATAGCGAGCAGAATGCAACCAGATGCTATTTATATAAAAATATAAGGCAGGTTTCTCAGGCACAGGAGAGTCGTGCTCATGCAGGCGTGACCGCAGTGGCGATTACTTTGGGTGATTCCGGTCTGCACCACTCATTTGTTTATGAATCCATCAGGCCGAGTTAAACATCTGTCTCTCCAGGGATGGAGCTTCTACACCTCGCAGCTGTGTTATATTCACTGGGTCAAAGGAAACACAAGCCGGCAACCTTTATTCGGTTCGTATTCTCAGCGGCTTCATACCGGTGGCTTCCAACCTGGGGATCGGAAACCTTCCCGAGGGACCCTGAGATGAATCTAAAGGGTCTAATCTAAGGGGTCACAAGGGAAAAAAAGGATTCTAAAGAGTAAAGCTGCAGCGAAAGATTGGTCAACTGGATCATATGTTATTTTTCTTAATAAATCAGTTTGTATTCAAATATCTTATTCTGTCCAACATTATTCCACAGCCCGATGATATTCTCTTCAGGAAACCAGCAAGTAATCACACTGGAGAGGCTGGAATCTGACAGCATTTTTCCTCAATAATAAATCAAAACAATGACTTGATTGTGAGAATAGCTGCTGAAATAGCCGACGATCACCCAGTCATTACTGCATGACTGCTCTTCCACATAAATGGGTATTTTTCTTGAATTTTCTCTTTTTTTTCTTGTGAAATCATGACTTTTTTCAAATTTATTACAGTTTTTTTTAAAGAATTATTATTTTTTTAATGTCACTTTGCATTTCACTGCACACACTATATGAGCATATGACAAATTAAATATCTTAAATGTTGAATTCTGGAGATTTTTTTTTACCTCTTTGTGCCTCAAAAATCCTCAACATTAAACAAGACAAGACAGAAAAAATATTCAAATGTTGTGCTGCAAAAAGTAGATGAATCAATTAGTTGATCAATAGAAAAAAATGCAACAATTTATAATAATTGGCTGATTTGTTATGAGAATTGTGAGGCCAAATGTCAGATTTTGCTGCTTTTCGTGGCTATAACATGGTCAATTGAATATCTTTGGGTTCTGGACTGTTGGTCAAATTGTACATGTTTAAATTTGGCCCTGGGAATTTATCGGGAGGATTTATCACAGCTTTCTGAGACTTTGTAGTCGAAACCATTAATTGCTTAGTCCAAAAATAAGCGGTAGAAGTCAATAAAAGGTAATTATCAGTTGCAGCTTTGCTCTAATGTGAATACAGAAGCTGAACTCTGGGATGAGGGTTACATGTGGCCTGAGTTTTACCTCATTTATGCGTCACTTTGCACAAAAGCATTTGTGAATGTAAGCATTGCCTGATTTTATGTAGCTAGAATCATCTTTGATAGATTAACCTATAGGAAGCATTCATTAACCCTCTGAACTCCAAGCAGCTTCTGGGCTTTATTTGCTCTGTCACATTTTTACTCACTGTGGGCTCATTTTTCACTGCAGTATAAAGTCTTGCACCTCTATTGAAACAGCACAACCGTGACTAGAAGAAGAAAGAACTCAAAAATATATTTTGTGCAGTATGAGACAGTTATAGGGCCATAAATCATAAAATAAGAAAAAACGAAAGTTGAATTTCTTTGATTATTCATTTTGCAAATATTGAAAACACCTGCAATTGACATGCATAACATTTTTCCAAGTTCCCACAGCTGTTACCAATACTGGCAAAAATAAATGGTGGCTCTACATACTATAGATATTTTACTACTTACATTTTATTTCATTTTATTATGTTTCTCATATCTACTCTGTGTAAACACTGCCTGCAGTTCAACCGAAAAGTCCCTGAATTTTTGTCACCTGACTGTTGGCCACAGCTAAGTCACTAATAGCTTCACAGTTGCTACAAGGAGCACAGATTTTTTTGTTTTTAACAGAATTTGGTTAGTTTGAATGGTTTATTTTTGGTGGAAATTTAAATGAAAAATGTAGAATAAACTGATCGTATAATATCATAATTTTAAGCTTAGATGTGGTTAATTTTTCTGACTGCACATCACACATGATTGGTTTAAAGACTGTATTAAAGTTGAAAATCTGATGAATTCTTCTGTTTTATCAGTTTCTGGCTTTGATAAATGGTGTAACTTTGGCCATTTTTTAATCACAAGAAGGTTGTGGCATCTACATGAACTTCTGTTAAGTTAAAGAAGAAACTCTGCCAGGATATTGGAGTGATGTGTTCCAGAGCTGCAATAAATTTCCAGTCTGCTTCCTAACAATGAGACCAAAGTGTGTCAAAAGAGATTGAGCGTCAATGCCTCATAAAACAGGAAGAGAGAGAAAGGAAGAGCACGAGAGTGGAAGCATTATGAGGTCTAATTGTCCTAAAGGGCATCAAAAGCCTGCTGCCCTTTACTCAGGGAGCACAGTCGGCCTTCATTCAGCCACAACAATCAGCACAGAATTAGCAGCAAGAACAGTTTTAACCGCCTGCCAAAGAGGGAATCCTTCTGCAAAAAAAAAAAAATGGTAACGCACATTTTCATTGTCAATTTCCATTCAAGCCGTTGGTGGAATGTGACGGCGATGGAGGCAAATAAATTCTGTATTTTTTCATGTCACGAGCGTGAAAACAACCCTGAGGAGAGCTTCCTAGGCAGCGGAGGAAACATCATCGTAATTATGCCTTCAGTGAATATTCTACACATTCATTCCCTTTGTTTTGTGTATGGAAATGTTCTCATGAATCTTCCAGTGTGCTCCTGTATGAAGCTGTCACTTCCACTGCTCCTCTTTGTCTTTTTTATGGATGTACACCGAATCTAATTCATCACATATCCGAGTGTAATTATGGAAATTTCTGGAGATTTGTTGGGAGTTCTGTAACAGCCAGTCTGCCATTCTACAAAAGATCCAGAAGTCTCTGAAGATTTTAATATTAATACTCAGACGTGTTCGTGCATATGAGCGGTTTTCATTGTTTTAACTGCTCGACTGAATAATGTCCTGTATGTTTTCAGTAATCATATAACATTTATCACGACTCTGTATGGAGTTCATTAATCAACACAGACTCTGGAAGTTTGGTTTAATATCCACAATATGTCCTGCGCTGTCTCTCTGCAATAAAAGTCACTTCTTGTTTATTTTGTACCCTTTGTGTCGGCGTGGACTTTAAAACTGTACGTTGGCCCAATGACATCAATTTTCTTTGACATTTATTCCACAGATACGAGCCATCGCATAATTTCTTCCCTCGTATATACAGTATACTGCTGGTTCAGTGAAAATGTCAGAGTTTACATTTATATCAAAGTAAAAAACCACAATTTGATTCTAGTTCCTGCTAAAAGGATCAAAGGTTCGACGCCGTGACCTCTGACCCTTCACCTCGACCTAGCGGTTCATTTACATGCAGCGTTTTGATTGAATCGTAAATCTACACATCCTGAGTGCAGAAATAATGGAGACGTTTCACTGCTTTAAAAGGCTGCTTCCTGGTTCAAGATACTTTAAGGAAACACTTTTCTCACTCTGTTGCCAAGAGTTAGATTAGATAATCAATATCACTTCATATCAGTCCATTAAATAAAGCAGGAGATAGTTAGCTTAGCTTAGCATTAATGCTGGAAACACAGTGGAACACATAACTTGGCTCCAACCAGTTAGATTGTTTAAAGAGCTCATTATATGAACATTTACAGGTTTATAATTTTGTTTTTGGAGTCTACTAGAGTATATTTACATGCTTTAATGTTCAAATAATACATTATTTTTCTCATATTGTCCACTGCTGCAGCACCTCTGTCTGAAACGTTCCTGTCTCTTTAAGACCGCCATTTTTGAAAAGCCAAGTCTGCTCTGATTGGTCAGCTGGCCCTCCTGAGGTAACTACAGAGATCCGCATTGCCATTTTTGCAAAATCAAAACTCTAATTTACGATATCTATCTAATTAAATTTTTACTAGGCAAAATTACAGTTTGGGATATCTACAAAAGAATTTCAAAAAGACAATGTATACATCTTGAATTGAAGGGGATTAAATATCAATATTAAATTGAACTAGAGTTGCTAGTCAGGATCAAACTGTAGGTATCTGAAACTGGAGTTAATACCAGTCAAGCAGACACTGCTAATATCTGCAACTGAATTACAGACATCTATAATTGAAAAACCTAATTTACATGAATGGTAAAAGTGATCTCAGATATCCACGTTGTCATATTTTCAACAACAAATGACTGTGTATATCTGAAACATCAGTTGTGAATAAGAAGAATGGCATTGTGGATATCTGAAATGTTCTTTATGAATAGGAAGAACTAGATCATAGATATCTGCAATCCAGTATAGTTATTAAATGCTAAAAATAAAAATAAAAACTTGCTATATGCATTGTGCAAATGCGTTAATTGGTGACATAAACAGAATAAAAGCCTAGACAGGTAAGGAGCAGTGTTTTCTGTGGTAGAAAATAACTCTCTTTGGCGCGCACAAAACAAACATAATGTGGGCTCTTTAATCTGTTCACACACAAAAAAAATCTAATTAGCTAAAAGATAGATTATATTATTTGGATTTTGTTACCATTCTTTAAAGCCAAGCTAACTCCTCCCCCCGTTTCCTGTGTTTATATTAAGCTAAGCTAACAACCATTGGCTCCAGCTGTATGTATATTCAACATGCATGAAAGTGGTATCAATCTGCATATCTTAGTCTAATCAAGAGACCAAAAAATGATTCAATTAACATAATTATTATTTCAACATGCATGCTGTTTATTCTTCTAGATTTTTAGCATAATGAGCATGAATATATTTCACTTATCTGAGATGTACATGACTGATAAATCTATTTAACACAAGTTTGTACTGTTTAATAGAAATAGTCTGATTCTGCAAACAGATCATTAGTATTTATCTGTTCACAGCGTGTCAAGTTGTGCACTCATATCAGAGCTGTGCTGCACCGTGAGAACGGCTAACTGGTAGCACGACGCGCAACACAATGAGCCGATCGATACGCTAACATTCCCTCACAATGCCAACAACAACATCACAGCAGCACAATAGTCTCCCTCTCTCTCTCTCTCTCTCTCCACGTCTCTACTCCCTCGGCAGCCTTCAGGCCCGGCCCAAAAAAAGCATCTCTCACATAAATCAAGTGAAAACCCTGAGAGCTCGGCAGGCCCCAAGAGCATGCTGATCACCCCGACACTCATTCCCCCCGCCGCCGGTCTCCTGGGCTGCCTCGGCCCTTAAGGAACCGGCACCCTGGAGCTCAGACCCTGCCAGTCAAGCCACGGAGAGCCGAGAGGGTCCTGATCAGTGGGGGATGTCAGAGAGGCCTGTCACTTTGATTCACTGCCGGCAGGCCGATGTGTCAGACGCAAGCAGATGCAAGTTGTGAAATAAACAAATCAATATCTCTCAAGAGGTGCAGCTTCGTATAGATATGCCCAGAGAAACTGCTCCACATACATGTGACAAAACACTGCAGCATCATATATCACAATATACGGCATGGTACTATTTCTACTACAATGAGATGCTATTATTGCAACAAGCGTGCCCACTCAATTGTAAGTCTGTGTGTTTTTGTAGGGCAGTATTGTACACAGATGGTACAGCTCACGAGGCTACATAGCATGCACAATTTACATAAGACTTCACTATTACTCACAGAAGCTTACAACCAAAATGTAATGCCTTTAGTAGAAAATCAAACCTGCATGTCTCATCATTCATCCTGACAGCCTACCTACTAACCCCATGTACCGATTATGACATGAACCTGAGCCAGACCTTTGGCTTTTGTTGTAATTCTCCTTTTTAATATCTCTTCAATCCTTCCCTTCCTGTTCAATCGAAGCAGGCAGCACACAGAAACAATATAAAAAAAAGCAAAAGAGCAAAAAACCCAGAGTTTGACAAAACAAAAGCAGCGGGGATTAGAGAGGCGAGGGGAGGGTTACTTAAGGACTTCCTGTTCCCACAGTTGTGTGACGAATCCCAAAGTCGAATCCCCGTTGCATGCGACACACACAGGATTGCAACCAGAGCGCTCTGATGAGAGCAAAATCTCCTGACAGGAAAACAAGGGGATATGGAGTGCACGCTCAGATGAGACGGCACGCTGTCTAACCATGTAAAGAAAAAAGCGTTTAAAGTTCACAGAGCGATGAGTGCAAACAGCGCGTGAATAGGTTACCGAAGTATGTTCCAAATTAAATGATGTCAAGAGGAAAAGACGACAAACATCTTTGTATCAGAAGCAAACGCTGAATGAGACGAGTTTCTGGCAGACTGCTGAGTAGCTTTGAAGCTCGCTATCATATATACTGTCGCTATTGTTTCCTGACAGGCTTACCGCCATCAAGCTGCCATTCAAAAACACAAATCAATGAATGCAACTCCGAGAAAACAACTTATTCGTGACTCCTAAACACAGTATCAGTAACCAGTGAAGCCAACAACACATTCAAGAAAAGCTCCACAAACATGAGGGGGGGGGGAAAGAGTTGCTGCCTTACCAGGTCTCGTCGTTTTTGAACTCCAGCTCTCCGTAGGTGTCTTCGAAGTCCTCCCCACCTCCTTTGGCGAGTCCCTCCACCGTGCGAAAAGGCACAATGACCGTCCCCCTCGCTCCAGAAGTCCTCAGCACTTTCACTTCCATAATGCCGATGCTCTCGCTGACGTGGACTGAGCTGCTCTCAAAGGTGAAGATGCCCGAATGATCGTCGTCCAGGATGGTCACGGTGGCCACGGTGGGGAATCCCAGCATGGCCTTCGGGTACGGGAGGCTGTTGGGCGAAAGCACTTCATCCTCAGTTTCCAGAACTCGCAGATTAGTGAGGCGCACGAAGAAGTGCTCGTCTTCTTCAAAGATGTCGTCGTCTATGATGCCGATGCTTATTTCCTTGATCATCTCTCCCGGTTTGAACACCACCGTACCCTCTGTGAACTCGTAGTCAGCCCCAGCGTTGGCCGAACCGTCCTCTGTCTTATAATCCACGTAGATCGTCTTGTTTATGTCGCCACCCTTTCTGGTGATGGTCAGAATGGCGGCGCCACAGTTCTCGAGGCACTGATAGACAGCAGGCTCAAAAGCAAGCCGAGAAACGTACTCTTCCGGTTCCTCCACATGCACCTCCTGCACACTGACGCTCTTCTTCGCCTGTTCTGCGACGTGTTTCTTCAGGATATTTCCGGCGCCGGTCATCATGCGTGTAGCCTGGATGCGGTAGAAGGCACGGCTCTTTTGCTGGTGCGAGAGAGCGTAGTAGTTGGCCATCTCAACCAGCTGATCCAACTCTTTCTCCGGGTGCTTCTGCTTCAGGTCCTTCAAGATGCGAATCATGTCTCGTCGGGACTCGTCCACCTCTTTGCTCTCCATCAGACCCATCAGATTGCTGGCAGCGCCTCCGTCCATGAAGTGGGAGTTGACCATCTTGCCGTCCATCTCGATCCCCTTGGAGCGTTCGGCTTCGGTCTCGATGATGACGGCCCGGTGCTTGTCGGTGCGATACTTCTTGTGCATGAACTTGTAGAAGAGAAGTCGTCTGTCTGCCACCCAGGCGAGGAGGACGCATATGGGGAAGAAGGCCAGCGTGACTAGACCCTCCCACACCTGGACTACATTTGGAGAAAACACAGCCAGGATCATGTAGAGCCAGATGTAAGCAAAGATACTCCAGCCCGCAGTGACAAAGAACACTCTGAGGTGCTTGACCTTGCGTACCTCTCCTTGGGGAATCACAGACACACAAATGCCAATGATGACAAACATATTGAAGGCTGCACTGCCTACGATTGTGGAAGGCCCGAGCTCGCCGGATTTGAACTCATGTCCACAAACCTCAATAACAGAAAGCAGGATCTCGGGGGCAGACGAGCCCAAGGCCATGAGGGTGAGGTTGGAGACCGTTTCATTCCACACCCGGATCGTGGTGGTGGTTGTTTCCCCATTGGGCCTTTTGATGACAATCTCCCTCTCCTGGGAGGTGATAACCTCAATGGCTGCCATGAAGCGGTCAGCGATGATGGACACTCCGAGAAACATGTAGATCAGTGCCACGAAATAGACAATGACCCTTGCGATCTTGTCTCCCATGGAGGGATCCTCGGGATACCAGATGGGCAGGATGATCCCTGTGTGACACTTTGAGTTCCCTCTGCAGGTGGCATTGCTGGGGCTGAGCAGAGGGCTTGGAGTGGTCCGGGCCTCTGTGCAAAGGAAGGCTACAGCCACAGAGACCAGTCCCAACCAGAGGCAGGCTGGTGACCCTGGTTTTACAGTCCTTGAACCCTCCATGCACCCTCCTTCGTCTCAAGGGTCCTTACCACACTGACAGTCCCTCTGGGATCCAGCACTGGGCTGTTCTCGTCTCCACCCACTACCTAAACATAAAGACAGAAACAAGAGATTATATGATTGTTAGATTATACTTGGGATTATATATCTCATCTGGCCTGGGAACGCCTTGGGATCCCCCAGGAAGAACTGGAAAGAGTTCCTTCTGAGAGATGTCTGAAATGACCTGTTTTGTCTGCTGCCTCCGCAACCCGACCCCGGATAAGCGGAGGAAATAGATGGATGGATATATTATACTTTTACTCCAAGAATCAAAGAGTTTTGCTTCATATCATAAATGACAACCAGACTGGGACAACTGTAGTAAAACTGCACCGTGTTGCATTGTATCATCTTATTGGATATGTGAATGTTTCTACGACTAAATAAATATTTATCATGCGTGAGTACAATGCATTCATTCTTAGTTACATAATGATTCAATAATTAATGTAATGACATAATGGAAGGAGTATGCAGCCCTAGGGTAGTTTCACATTGTTTTAAATCCAGAGTTTGAGGAGCACTAGTAGTACAAGTGAGTAAGTCTGTGTGTTTGCATTTCACAGGGAGAAACATACACTTACTGAAGGAAGAAAGGGTTTTCTCAATTTTATATGAGAGCAAGAATTCAAATTATCCCACTATCCTTCAATGGGTTTCTGCTTTCCTACTTTACTAACCACATTTCCATGAGACCTTTATGTTATCTATGAAAGGCGAGCTGGAAAAATACTTCCCCACGCTCAGAAATTCATGAGGTTTTCAGGTCTGTAAACCACTCTGTGAGCAACGTAGATAACATTAGTTTAATAAAATGATAGCCTGTGGGCTCATTTCCAATCATAAAGTTTATTTTCAGTTTAGACGTGGATACGTGCACCCAATAATGTGGATTTGAGCGTGATTGTGTGAAATCTCGGGGGTAATACACAGCTCTGAACCAAACAGCTCGCTCAGCAGGCGTGCAATGTTGCCAAACTAAGCACTGTCCAAAATGTCGCATTGGCAAAAAAAAAAAAAAAAAAAAGCAGCAGAGGGGAGGCAGGAGACCGTCAAGAGGCAAACTGAAACAAAGGCTACAGATGTCCCGTCCAAATTCATTATATACCGAGCCTTAAACGCACACTTCCGCAAGAGAGAGCAGCATTACAATAACAATGCAGACCTTGTCTGAATTCATAAAAGCTCGAGCTAAGCATCTTATGCACCTCTTCAGCTCTTATGAGATGCGACTTGACAATTCTTTTTGATGCTAACAGCTGAGGCCAGAGGCGGCGGGAGCGTGATGAACAGTTGACCACCTCAAACTTAGATGATATAACTCAGGGCGTTTGTTATAGAAGCTTTCTCCTTAGTGGCGCCTGATTATTTAGTAGTTCAGTAGGTTGGTTGGGAGCCTCTCTGCAGCCTCCACCTTTGGACCCTTGAGGCTCTCAGGCAGTTTAGTCTGAATTAAAATTATCTCTTCAGAGAGATACACAGTGTAAGTTAATCATTCTGTCCTGAATTCACTCGAGGATTACAATTTTTTATTACACTTGTTTCCCTTTGCTTTCGTTGAGCCGAATCTAGTTTGCGTCCCCGTCCACATTTTGTACCTAAAAGTGCATTCTTATGTTCCGATTCCTGCTTAAAGAGTTGATTACCCCTGGGACCGCCTGCACAAAACTGTGTACAGTATGCACTCGTGGCACTTTGAGGCACTCTGGATAAAAGCATCCATTAAAAGGCATATGTTATGCTGTGGAATGCAGATTTCTTATTTGATTTAACTCTTACACACTAGACTGGATTTGAAGGCTTTTAAAATAACTCCAGCTGCTTAAATTACATCTATCATGCAGGTGGATCGCAGGCCAGATTGGATAGCTGACAAAATTTCCAATACAAGTCTGGATAGTAAAAGAAGAGGTGGCTTGTTTGATATACTTGCGCCAATTTAAAAGCCAAATATTGTCTCTGGGACCCGAGCAGTGTCAACACACCTAATGCCTGCAATAAACTGGCAAAGTTTCAGTCAACGTCTTTGTGTGCAGGCAGTAGCACAGCCAATTAATCTATTCTGGAATAAATTATCCCTAATATTTCTAATTTAATGCTTCATAGGTACAAATAATTGCATCACTAGCAGTGCTATTATGATGTCTTTTGAGGGATCATAACCTCAATAACATTCACAGAGATAACTTTTTCCAGAAGAGCTTTTTGCGAGAGGTGATAAAACTTTAAAACAGAGGGTATCTCGGCTTGAAATGAAATTCCTCAGATGTTAAAAAAAAAAAGAAGAAAAAAGATGTTGATTGCAGAGCAGCGCACTGATCTGGAGGATAGAAAATGGGATGACAGCAAACGGCAGCAGAAGCCGGAGACAAGGAACTTAAATTTAACTGAATCAGCAGAGCCGTTTCTGTGGACCGGAGCCAGATATGCAATCCCTGTGAGGACCTGCAGCGCTGAGCACAAACAAAAACAACGGGGAAATAATTGAGTGACGAAGTTGTAACTTAATGAGAGAGAAGCTGCATTTGGAAACTGAGGATTTTGCTCTCGTTTGGGAAATTTAACTCGAGTATACTTTGAGGTATGAAAGAAATATGTGTGCATTGCTCCAGTTACAGCCATAAAACTCTGCACCTTGTACTTAAAAACCAACCGCAGGTATGAATAAGTTATTGGAAGCACTGAGAGACTAAGTGAAGTGCCTCTTTCTGTTTAAGAATCAGAGCAGCACTGCTGACCCGCTAGCTTCTCCTTGTCTTTTTTTATTGCGCGGTGGCTAGCAGGGGTGGATGGGCAGAAACTGCAATGAGGCATCCAGGATTTAAAGGCCAGGGACAGCCTCTCAATATGTTACAACCTGGGGATGGGAATGATTAAATCACAGGTCATTTAATTGGTAGCTGATATACTGGAGGAGCTGCGAACCTAAATCTGGAGTGTCAGATCAAAATAAACCCATAAATTGTGGACTTACTAAAATTATATCTGTCCAGCTGATAATTATAACAACTCCTGAGGGAAATATGTGCCTTTTTAGCTGCTAAACGCTGTGTTATATATTAGAACTTTATCTCCCAGTGTGGTGCTGAGTAGGTGGAGGGTTTTTAAAGCTTTTTCTCTCCAATCAGTTGCCTGCTGCAGCCAAAAATTACACCAAGAGAGCAGTGAGAACTCAAGCTATATTGGTTGCTATAGGCCTGATTGGAGTATATGTTGTTAGATATGTGCAGATATGAAAACTTCTTGTGTTGTTTTATAGCCCAGCAGAGCATTATCCAGAAAAAAGATGCATGGGGAATTTAGACATGGTGCCATGACTCTGACTAGTCACCATAATCGATGACGCAGATGCTGAAAATACGTCAACATTAATATTTTTAACCAACACATGCTTTTTATTTAAATTTTAAATCATTATAACAAATGCTTTTCTTCAGTATTGCTATGTAATTGTTGCATCATGTCATTTTTAGCTGGTCAGCCCTGTATCGGAAGCTGATTCAGTTCAGTACAGAAGTTTCCACAGACCCACATATTCAAAGTATGAGAGTAATTCACATGATCACACAACAAAAAGGTGTTTGTACACTGTGCATAGTTTTGGTGTTAGACTACAGCAACACAGGGCAATATACAAACACCTGAAGACAAAACAAACAGCCACTATTCACCGCATAGACATTCTACATCTGTTTACTTCTCTCCTGCTCCCTGTGCTCACATTAATTGCATTTTGATACAGCAGAATTCCTAGTAAAGTTGCTCTCACTTACATATTTTTCTGTTTCTGTTGTCAGATTTTGAAACAAGTATGCAACAGTGACTGAAATACAATTTATTAGGACGAAAATACTGATTTTATAACCTCAACGTCATCTGTGTCAATTCAGGTACACTGATCAGCCAACATTCTGACCACTGACAGGTGAAGTGAATAACATTGATCATATTGGTACTATGTGGTGTTCTGCTGGAAAACCTTGGATTTTATTATCTATGTTGATGAGACTTAGACACCCAAATAAACATTGTCCCAGAACAAGCACACTCCCTCATGCAAATGGAAATCCCAAATGTCACTGGCCTACCCTCCGCAGGAAAATGCACCCCACCACATGGCAAAAACATCAACCAATCAGGAACATCTTGAGGAACATGACAATGGCCCAAGATGTTGATTTGACCTCCAAACTTCCTAGAGCCCATTCTGATCAAGCATCAACAGGATGCAGTGGAACAAGTTTGACTGACAGAGGCCCCACTGCACAAGCCAGAGTACCCAAAGGATCCACTGCCAACGTCCTGGTGCCAGACCCCATAGGACACCCTGAGAGTTCAGAGCACCA
>OMNN01039130.1:1883-14457 GCA_900302755.1 Chromis chromis | reverse complement strand
ATAGTAAATAAATGTATATTTCTGATAATTCCTGTGTGGCTGTGCTTCTGTCGTTTTGCGCTTGACCCTTTGAGTCTGCAAAAAAACTTTGCCTTGAATGAGACGATAATCTAAAAAATACATCCAAAGTGGTCAAGTCATGGTTTACTGAAAACAATATCAACATTTTGGAGTGGCTCCGCCAAAGGGCAGACCTGCAACTGACTGAGAATCAGTAGAGCTGCTAAAGACCAGTGTAATGGTGAGGAACCCTTCTGACCTCAAAGACCTGGAGATTAGTAAGATAGACGAGTCCCAGGGGAGACATGCAGACAGCTTGTTAGCAATTATAACAACTGTTTGACTGCTGTGGGGGCAAATAAAGACTCTGCCACTGACTACTGAGAAAGGGTGTGAATAATTTAGGACATGCCATTGGTATCAAAAACCTACGGCTGGGGTGCTGGCATGAGGACATAAGAAGAACTGGTGAGGAAAAGGGTAAATATATACACTGGGGCAGGGGCAATAATCACACACAGGTGGCGCACATTAGGGCAGGGCAGGTAATCACACAGGTGGAAATGCAGACAAAGACGGGGCAGTGTAAAGACACCTGCATCGAGACCAGACTTGTCAGGTATGGGTGCAGGTGTGCCTACAATGTCAAATTAGACGGAACTCGCATTTCATGAATGCAATCTTCCATCCATCCCCCTTCTTAATTATGACCAGGTTGTAAACATTTCTGCAGTCAAGTTTAATGGACACTGTAGCTCCTTGTAAAAATTAGAAGATGGTGGAAATCAGTGGGAGGAGGTACTTGTTTTTTTAAGGTTATTGAGTTGAGTTTGTGGTAGTCAATGCAGGGACAGAGGTAGAAAAATCGTCGAGGATGATGGTCTTATTATCCCAGCAGCGAAAGAAGACACCACATACTCCTTCATGACCTGCATTTCTGAAGAAAACAGACAGTGAAGGACCCCCTAGGTGGGGAGGTTTTGGGCAGCAGGTCAGTGGGAATGGCCTTATTAAACACCTCCTTATGGTCCGAATAGCACTGGGGAAAATTAGATAGGTTGGAAAGTGTGCAGGTTTCTGCTCTGGGGGTGTAAAACAGGATGAGGAGCAAGTTTTTGCTCCTGGAGACAAGTGAGCCTGTGAGCCAGTTGATCTGGGGATGTGTTTCTGAAGCCAGAGATATCCCAGAATGAGGGGGTGCTGGAGTGAATTAACCAGGTGAAAGCTGAGCCCTTCTGTGTGTTTGCTGGGGAACGTGAGAGTTACTGTGGTACAGTTAGTAGTAGCTAGTTAACAGTATTACATTTCACATAGTCTCAGAATGATAAACTTGACAATATAGTTGTGTGCTTGACAGAAATATATTATTTAGTCTTCAAGATGTTAATTTTTGGAAAAAGAAACACTAGGCACAACTTGTAAATTAGATGTAAATCAGATGGCTTTTGAAGCATAGTAACATGCTCAAAAGGCTAATGATTAGCAGATCATGTTTAGCAAGTTCATCTGCTTAGGTTGCTGTGTGTGTCTTAGTTTACTGTATAATTAACTGATACACAGCAGTAGGGAAAGTCTTTAGTTTTGCAGGTATTTGGCCATGAAACTGACATTCTAATGATGACATTAGATGAAAATTAAAACCTAATTAAAAATCCATCCTGACCCAATCCAAATTCTTCGATATCTGTCAATTTGCTGTCAGGACATTTTAGAATGAACCAGACATGTCAGCTTCATGATGTTAAAGTCATTTGAAAACTGTAATAGCAAAGGAGTTATTTCTCATTGGACCAAAGTACTGAACCATTCAATGAAAAAAAGTATGTAATAAAGGAATAAGCACAGAATCACACAAGATAAATATATATCAGACAATTGGGAGCTATTGTCTCGTCACTTTTAATGGAATGGTAAATGATCTGCACTCATATAACATCTTTTAACCTTAGTTGGGTTCTACAAGACACAATGTGTCTCTTATACAACCTTCAACTTGGAGGACAACCCACTTTAATTGTGCAACAGCCGCCCCCAGTTTCTCCCTGCTTTCAAACTTTGTGCTAATTTAATCTAAATGCATTAATCTATTTCTGTAATATACACACATACATTAAACTGATCCTGATCTCCTCATCTAACTATAGGCAAGATGAAAAAAGTGTATGTAAAATGTGATCTACATACACTATCTGTTTGTAGCTGCTAGTGTGGAAAGGAGGAAATGTAAGGATGTATTTTAGGGCTACAGTTTTCTAAGGCATAAGTCGGCACTTCTCTGACATGCAGGCTAACAATTGCACACAAGGAGGAAAGACAGAAAGACAGGCGTGCAGACTGGGCTGTCAGTCAGTGAGTGGGAGGAGAGCTAGCAGAGGACAAGATTGCAAGTGTGTGTGATTACATATGCTTGGTGAAAGCCACTTATTCTGAACACACACATCACAACATTGGCATGAGATGATTGGGATATCATTTCTATACAAAAGTAATTTGATACTTTTAAGAGAATAACCTACACTGAGAATGTCCTGCCATTAGCAGAATTCATATAAGAATACCTTTCACAATATTCATGTGCAAATCATATTATGCTAGAATATTAAAGCAGATATGTGGTGGTGTTCCGTGTTTTTACCACTCACACAAATTTGAAAACTCAACACAACCAATATTACGCAGCAAAGCAGACTCAGTTTTCTGAGTTTTCTTTTCCTCTTTAATTGCAATGTTTTTGGGAGATTAAAAAGGCTCTGTTGTCACTTACTTACTTACTTGCCTTGAGATCATACACAGCTCATTCCACTTCGTGAGTAATTTAGACCTGTGAGTTGGATTAATTACAAGGACTTTCTACTGGTGCAAACTCTTTCAGTTTCCTTTACTGCTGGTAATTACTAAATGCACTGAGTCCTGTTTTTGGTCTTGTCCTTTAAACAGCCCTTATTGAGTATAAGACACTGCTGGCTTGACTGATGTGCTGCAGAGACACATGCAGTTTAGAGGCACAAGAGTGTAACGCAGGCTTTTTTCTGAAGCTAGAATTTACAGATGTCCCTCACCTCACCCTCAAATGCCAACTATTGGTCTATGTTACAATTTAGCAACATTTCCTAAATGCCTCACATGCATTGGAACATGCAGATGTATAACAACATTTGGTTTAAAAAAAGTAAAATAAGGAAATCTAATGGAAGATTCACTGAGTGATTGATTTTATCTAACTGACTGTGCTGCTTGGAGATACATACAGAAAGTCTAGCTAAATGTAAGGCAAAATGGGTTATGCCATTAGTATTGATCAACCCTGACTCTCTGAAATTACATTAACTTGTGAGGCATCTGGATTTTTGCGAGATTTGTGAGATCAGAAAAAAATGCATCTTGGCAGGCTTCAAGCTTTGCGCTTGTGGCCGCTCCACAGTTTGTCAAACAAATTAACATCCTGTTGAGAAATGTTTCTCATTGTTGTCCAGAGTCTCCAGAACCAACAGCATCTGTACCTTCAAGACTATAGAAAAACAATTCTCATTTTTACCTTATTCTTGTGGGAATAAGGAACAAGGGACAAGGAACAGATGATTAAATTTTGGTGCCCCCCCACCCCACACACAAAATACATATATTCGTCATTAATTGAACCTGAATATCCATCGCTGCGGCTCAGTTTTTAGCTTTTAGCTAGTCACACCCCGACACAAGACACAGCATCAAGTACTACTGGAGGTCTCTCGCGTGGATCTTGTCCATCATACAGCAGTAATAACCCCTCCAATTGGTCCATCTTCACCATGTCATTGTTTCTATATCAACAGTTGGTATTGTCAGTAACAGGTAATACAACTACAGAACAGTGAATCAATCATTCACTCAAGAAGAAAAATTGCAAAACAAAATACACAAGCCCTGTGATAGACTGGCGACCTGTCCAGGGTGTCCCCTGCCCTCACCCGAGTCGGCTGGGCTCCAGCACCCTACAGAGGATTAAGCGGTGTATAGATAACGGATAGATGGAATACACAAGATTTTTAAAAATAACAATATTGCTATATGTTGCTATGGCCCATTTTTTGATTCTTGAAGTTCTTAACTGTACTGTTGAGGGACTGATATGCCACGAAAAGGAAGACATGTTTTATTCCAAAAAGCAGAATTTTGCTCAGCATTCTTCTGACAGCATACTGTGGCAGTGCTAAGGCACGGACACCATGAGACAAGTATTCATTGACACTTGAAATCTATTGTACTGAACAAACTGTGGCACCTGTGCAGTGAAAAAGTGCACCTAGCTGTGAGTATCCCTCCAATGCTACACCAGGTTGGCAACTACATCATTCACAGTCTATATTTAAACGGGTGAAAAAGCTTTTGGTTTCATCTGATATTTTATATTCAAACTCAGTACCATAACATGTCCTGTGACAACTGCCTCCAGTACAGCAGCTGACCTGCTGCATCTGCATACAGGTTCAGCTTCTGTTTATGGGTGACTGAGCTTTGTCAGGTTTGATGTGGACACCTCACTGAGAGATCTGTTTAAACCCTGATGCACAGTTTGATGCATGTCTCTGCAGCTGTCAGCCTGTCTGTCTTGGTCTGTGGATCCTAGATAACAGCAGTCAGGATTCAGACAGGGCACACAAGCCTGTGTGTTGACTTGGGCTGTTTAGTGCTTATGCTGGAAGAAGTGTACCCCTTCATGTAGAGGCCTGAAAGTACAGTAAAGGTGTGGAGGTTGGGGTGGTGGATGGGTGTGAGACCCATAACAGACCTACAACTTTCAATGACATAATAACCATTACTCCACATTCATTACTCCTATCTTATTCTAATTTTAATTTGAAAAACATAAATCTGTAAACACTTGTGTGGTGAGAACTGAAAAACAAATTTAGAAATGGCAGTAATTCAGTCATTATTTTTATTCACATGGACCAGTGTCAGAATTTAAGAGGCTCTAAGAGCAGACATTGAATCTAGAAATTAAATAACTTGTCATAATTATGGTTTCATTAATGTATAAACACCTGTAACTATGAATCATTCTATTTTTGTAAGCAAAGAAAGAACCCTTCGCATCTACATAAGGAGCTACTGTCTATGAGGCTTTTGGAACTGTGGGTTCATTTCACATTCAAGCATATACATACTTTCCTCAGAAACATGCAAACACATACAGATACAGTTGGGCTGTTGGTCAGTGTTGCATCTAATTAACTAGTAGTGTACATGCTTCTATGAGGCTATCAAATACTGAAGTGCTTTGGGCTAAATATCATAATGCCAGTGTCAACATAAAGATATGTTCACAATGACAATGCTAACGCACAGCAGCAGCACAACACACATGTTCTTAAGACTCTAGAAATGCCTTGGTGCCCTTGGAGGTCACATATTCATGTTAATAGTTTGTTGTGACACCTGGATAAATTGTTGAAGCAGAATGCATAAGACCTGCGACAGGTACACTGCCACTAGCACTTGACTTTTGTCATATTGTTCATTGTCCATTAGTCTCTCTCTTAAATGTAGGTATATTCTCGTTATGTAAACAGTTT
Organism: Chromis chromis; assembly: GCA_900302755.1. Taxonomy (NCBI): domain Eukaryota; kingdom Metazoa; phylum Chordata; class Actinopteri; family Pomacentridae; genus Chromis; species Chromis chromis. Next base: position 8,902 of record OMNN01039130.1, on the reverse strand, counting down.
TACAGCACATACTGTAAACTGTTTGTATAGTTTTTGTATTGTTGTTGATGTCACGGCCCAGGGTTCTGATTAGCGCAAGAACTATATGTGCACTCAGTCCTTAAATGTCCCAGCCTGCTTGGCTGATATAGTTGGATTTAAATATCATGTAACTCAAGAGAGTAAGAAGGGAAACACAGAAATCTGGGCAGGTTTAGCTAAAGATGAACCTGTGTCAGCTGACTCAGACCACTGTCACACATGTGTTTGAAAATGTGACTTCTGTCTTTCTGGTCCTACGAGCCACCATGAGTTTTTCCAGACTTGTTCAAACAGCTGCAGCATCATGATCACTGATAGTAAAAGACCAGTCCGTGCTCCCACAGTGAAACCAGCTGACATTGTTCTTCTGTTGAATTAACGTTTGGGGAGTTGTCACCATCCTATGCTTCTAAGTTAAACAGTTAAACATTAATAATTTAAATAATGAAATGTTCACTTCCTAACTGTACAAATGGAAAAAAGAATGATTGGAGAAAAAGAGGCACAGATGATCAGAACAACCATTGCCTTCAAAGATGTACACAAAAGCTTGCATTTAATCCTTCTGATTGCTGGTGCCGTGCTGTGAATAACTGTGGATAATAACTGTGCTCATTTGTTTACTGTATCAGCATATGACAGGCTGCTTTTCTCTGCTGCCTAATAGGTTCCATTGTTCAGCTCTATGCCGCCATTCCCTTTTAATTACGTTCTCTGCTGCAGGACCAATAGCCCAATGAAACATTATTTCATAAAAAGGAAATGGCTTTTGGTGCCTGTGTGGAAATGTTATTTTCTCAGTCAGATTGATGGATAACAAAATGTCCTATCTGCTACAACTCAAAGATTGTTTGGTAATCAGCATTTTGCTGCCTTGGATACTCCACCACATTGTCAGAATACACAGTGCAGAGATATAAACCTGAAGTATATTTTTAGTGCACATTGAATGGCTGTAGTGGATCTTCAGTTTGTGACCTGGGTGGACACCTTATGAAACCAAAATGGTAGAGTATAAGCTCATATCAATAAAATAAATATCTGACAAGTCTGTGTGACTTATGATTAGCCTAACACCAACGTGTCTGCACTGCACTGGTGTCTATACTGCATACGGTCTACTGAGGCCACTGTGATACTGGCTCCAGTGGCTCAGAAAAAGAATTTAAGTAACTTGGTTATTTTAAGGGCAGGCATCAAAGTACAGACAGACAATGGGGATAGGACAGGGATGACCAAACCTTCCAGAAACTGATGGAACTTTTACCACTTATAGCCAAGTTTCCAAGTTCATTGAAAAGACACTCTATGTACAACACATTTTTTATATTTGGGTCTTAGGACCACTAACTAGCTTTTTCCCTAGAGGTTTTGACTGCATCTCACAGTCTTGCAAGTTGTATGGAAATGTTGGTTTAGTTGTCATGATGTGATGATAACTATGGGGCAGTAGGTCAAAGCTGTCACCGTTCTCTGATGTCAGCATTTCGTGTGATACGTTTAGTGCTATTTATACTGAAAGTAATTATCAACAAAAACTACAAAACAAAGACAAAAGTTTACAAGTCTGAAATCTTCATTTCTGAGAATCTTAATGGAGTCTAGTTTACCGCTTCAGCTCAGCTCTGATTGACCATATAAAGCTAACCATATCAAGTTCACATCTGTGTATGTGTTTTTTAGGACCAGAACATTTCTGATGAGAGGTATTAGTAGAGGGGGCTTCAGTGAGACTGAGATCTGCTGAGGTTTCAGTGCTGTAAGCATGTGGCCCTGTCACAGAGTCTGCCTGCAGCCACAACTCACTGGGGATGAGGAATAGAGCTTAATTTCATTACCCCATGTCAGCAGCCACTGGGGAGAAAACAATGGAGTGGGAAAATCAAATTATGGAGGATAGCAGGAAAGAGGTTGCCAAGGGGTGTGATGAGGATGAGTTGGCAGCAGAGTCGATGTCTTTAAACATATGTGCTATTTGCTGAGAGAGCCTTTACAACGTGCCCTGTGGCTTTGTAACACCACAGAGAAGCCCAAAACCTTTCCCTTGGGGTCAGGGCCATGATTCCGTGGTGTGCCAGTCAGCGGCAGTGTGAGCACCCCTGCAGGTTGAGTCAAGGACCCAAGGGAGCTGGAGGAGCACTCACAGGGGGAGGGATAGACTGAGGACGGATGGGGAATTATCACTGACAGCCGTCTCCCGGAGAATGTCGGACACATGGGCCCCCATGGAGCTGGGTGCTGGAATGATATAGGAGGCAAGCTGACATCCTGGGTCTCCAGGTTCAACTGGAGGTTCATGATGGGGCCAGCAGCTGTCAATCACCTCTCTCTGGGAGGCATGTACAGAGCAAAGATGGTGACAGCTGGCATATGGGAGTCTCACTACAGTGGCATGCTCTTATCAGCTGTCTATCACTGTCTCCATGGTAGCAAAAGACAGGACTTTTAATATGACATGTAAACATTAAAAGAATAATTATGACAAAAAATTACAATAATAAAAATGTGGATTCTGGCTGAGACTCAGTGTTCACACCACCTCTCATCCATGTGTTGAGCAGCATGACCTTGTTTTTGCTGTTCAACAATACAGTTTCAAAGACTATCAACTTCTTGTAATATAGGAACAGGGTCATTAAAGTCCAGTGAGTTTATCCCCTCCTGCTCAGAAACCTCATGCGTCTCCGTCGATTAGCTTAGGAGATATCTTGTGTACAAAGTTGACATTTTGGTGTAAGGAGGAGGGACATCTTTGAAATTCCCTATTTTGGGAGCTGCAGAAATGTAATGCCATGATGCATGATTTATAGTTGCTATTTGAATTATGTAGCTTGTCATGTACTTCATTATATTAGCATTATGGTCACTCTGATTCATAGTTTATCTGTATGGAATTTCATAGCAACCTGAACTGTAGTTGTGCAGGTATTTTTCTCTGAACCCTTAGTTCCCAAAACATGATGCTTGGAATCAGGACTGGGATCTTTACCAGAGTCATTCAGCATTTGTAAGACATTTTACCAACATTATTGGGTGTCAAAACTTGTATGAGCAGGGTAATGATTTCTATTAATCAAGGTCTTGAACTGCAATCAAAGGATAAAGAGATGAAAATCACCAGCCTCTGCAGAATGAATTCGTATCTCTCAACATTTGCTGATCAGCAGGGGGAATGAACCTGCTGGCAAAAAGAAAAGGGAAATTGTAAAATATGGTGCCTGAGGAAGCCATTTACCTCCCCTGCCAAGCTGTATGACATATTCTTCTGCAAATATACAATATGATTCTGTCTCTAAAAGGCTGTGAAGCTGAGACAGGACTGCATGCAGCAGATGGCACAGAGAGGCTGACAGCCAATCACCGCACAGCTTCATTAAAGCATTGGTTTTGCATGGTGCTGCTTTAATGGGCCACTGCCAATGAAACAGGAGTTGTCTGATTTAGCATTTTTTGACAGAAGATTTTCTTAATCTTTTCAGAACCTGTGCCAAGTTGTTAAGTGAGTGATGCTCCAGACTGGACCCCAAAAGCAGCTTGAAGGATTCAGAGGCAGCACAGAAAGCAAGAGTGAGGGGAGAGAAAGAGAAAACCATGAAAGGCAGAGCTTGGGGAGAAAGAGCTAGTAAAAGCTCTTAGCCATTAATAACTGCAGTTTAAGATGCTGTGAGCATGGAAATGAGAGTGTCGCTCATTTAGAAAGGATGTGCAATGCAGAGAGTTTAAGTAGAGATGGGAACATAAAGAAGAACTGACATGTTGGTTCTGGTTAAATTTCACATTCCTTTTCTCATTTTAATACATTAATGCATCCCTTTACAGATGCTTAAACCAAGTAAAAGAATGTCACTGTCTCAGTGTCACAATTCAGTGAAGTGCCAAAACAACTATGAACAGCAGATTGATGTGAACAGAACAGAAAACCCTTTACCACAAAGTTGCCGTAAAAGAGGCCTAAATAAAATGTTTTAGAAGGTGCAATAACTTTATTAATGGTTAATACATAGTTTTCACGTGACGTCACACATCCGGGTCATCGGGGGTCATCCGCCATCTTGAAAGGCAAACAAACGATCGGGTCACGGTTCCAAAGCTGCATGTTTCTGATCTGTGGTTGCTGGCCATGCTGACCTCCAGTGGTTATTTCTCTCTTATGTGAAATCTGATTTCTGTTAGGAATTGACGGATTATTGCCCAAACTGATTGATTATTAGTATTGTTATTTTATGGACAAATTATCGTGCAAAAAATTTAAATGTTCTACTTTTGCTCTGATTCAGTCAGCTATCTTTCTCTGCAGCCACTCTGTGGTCTCAAGCAATGTCTCGCCCACAGCTCTATCTGATTGGTTGCATTTCAAGTAACAGCCAATCACCAAAAACCTATTGTTTACACAGAGGGACAGAGAGCGCATTTGGTAAGTGAAGCAGCTGAGTTTAACTGGTGAGGTAGCAGATACAGCTGACAGTTAAATGAACACAATGTCACAGTTTGCAGAGGGAGAACACAGCACAGACACTAATGAGGATGAGGGGATCAGAAACTTGGTACAGAATGTATTTATTTGCAAATTGTGAAATAACCAGGTCAACTACGACATACAGGGAACAACAACTGAAACCAAAGCAACAGGTATGCGAACTGGGGAGGGGTAACGGGTAGTGAATGATCCAGGGTGGAGAATGGAGAACAAGACAGGGGAACCAGTCTAAACATGTATGAAAGTTGACGTTCTCTATTGTCTCGAGACTATGTCTTCATCCAGTTAAGTATTTCATATGTACGGAGAATGACCATCCATTGTCTCTCTGACTCCTGTGGCTGTAATCCCAAATACAGGAGTATCGCTTGTGGTTTGTGAGTCGATGCGCTCAGTGGGACCCGTGCTAAGTGCAGACTTAACGTCAGGTAACAGCAGTAGGAAACTCTGTTCCAGCCCAGTCGGGATCCCTGCTGTGCGCCGACTTCTCAGTCGGCTAAACAGCAAGTGAGGACACTTTCCTCCGGTCAAGTTAGCATCTCTCTGCCAACGCCTGAATGCCGCTAAAGCATATTGTTGCAGGTGCGCAGCTAACACGCTCAGTGGTAGTCTTCATTGAACAAAGCAGATGTCTCCTCTCTTGCTCTCTCTCCCCTTAACATGTCCATGTGATTGCGGCCTTTGAGTCCCAGATTGCCTCCTTGGCTTAGGCAACTTATTCCACAGAGTTAACTTTGCATGAAGCTAAGTTGGTTGTAAACAAGGAAGTGAGCACCCTTCACATTGTTGCCAGTGAATCCTGTCTAAATCCTGTCTGAACTTAGGGCCCTGCCTACAGGGGTCTCTCCAGACCACGCTGGTGGTTTCTCAGGTGACTTCCTAACCCTTTGCTGGTGGAGTGATTCAGCCAACACAGAGCTAAGGGGAGTGCTCTAGGACCTGTGGTCTACTGCCTGCTGGTCTTCACAGATGTCTCCCCAGTAGGCCAAAGCATGGTCTATACTGTCTGTGGGGTCAACAGGCTCTGGATTTGCTGATAGGTGAGCCACTGTGTAGCATCCTGCAGCATAGAGCTGCTTGCTTTCTTGCAGTTCCTGCCAAGATTGTAAGGTCACCACATCATTTCCAGGCAAGACAGCACAGTGACTGCAGCACCTATCAGTAGACAGGCTGGAAACCACATGATAGCAGAGCGGAGCTCTACTCACCAGCTCAGGGACTCCTGCTGTTTGTACTGTCTTAAGGCCGGTACACACTACAGGATAATCGGGCCGATTTTTGTCCCGATCTCACCCTTACGATCAAAGCCAGCAAAGGGTGGTCCAGGGTTTTATTTTTTGTGTAGTAATTAGTGGCAGATGAGCCAGACTCTGATCAGGTGTTCACACTTGCTGCTGATTAGGTAGCAAATCAGGGACTGGGGCAGGGATCCTGACATACAAAAGTCATCCACAAGTACTTCTAGTGTGCCTGTTACATTGAAAAGACCCCAGTAATTCACTTGTAGGTGTTAACAAGTGATGCAGGCTATCACTAAGAGGTTTGCTGTGCCTCTTAGCCTGTGGCTAACGCTTTCTAGTGCACCATCTCTCATCAAAGTCAGATTAACTTGCATGGGGGCAGTCGTGGCACAACAGGTTAAGCAACTGGCTTCTGATCAGAAGGTCGGAGGATCGATCCCGACTGCAGCCACTGATGGGCCCCTGAGCAAGGCCCTTAACCCCTGACTGCTCCCCGGGCGCTGCACCGTGGCAGCCCACTGCTCCTAGTATGTGTATTAGGATGGGTCAAATGCAGAGATGTAATTTCCCCAAGGGGATTAATAAAGGTAAAATTATTATTATTATGTCTCTCTAACAGATACACAACCTGCAAAAACTGAACAAGTACAGCCATCTCCACAAATCAGGACATTAACTGCTTTCAGAGTGGCTAACAGCTAGGTTAGAAAGATTACCCCAAACGGTCTGAGAAACAATACAAAAAAATAATGCTTTAAAATCTGGATGTTAGTGGACAATAAAAGTGACAGAAGACAAAGTAACTAACAAAACAGAGAAGAACATATTTATTGTATATATGTTGTCCTTATTAATGAGGTAGTGTAGATACACATGACATGTTTCCGGTTATCACACACTGTCATTACATAACATATAATCTATATATGTATTCAGTAAAAGTGGTCCTTATTAATGACAGCTTCCCTGCTGTCACATGCTGTCAATAAATAACTTTTAATGTATATCGATTCCAGATATCAGTTATCTGCCTTTCTAATTTTCAAATAACCAATATTGACATCGGCTCTAAAATAAAAAACAGAAGAAGAAGAAAAATGGCTGATTTCTATTTGCTATTCTTAACCCTCAACCCAACCAGTCAAGGCCACCCTTGAGTTTGTGTGGACAGTAATATAAGGCTTTATAATATACAGTTATGCCGGAAAATGGGACTTTTTGAAGTATTCTTGTATTTTTGCAAGGTCTTCCCTTACTATGTGAAGTGTGTTGAGATGACT
>OMNN01039121.1:0-14062 GCA_900302755.1 Chromis chromis | reverse complement strand
GAGGGAGTCCAGGTATACAGGAGCAGATTTAGTTACTGATTTGTAAGCGAGAGTCAGGGTTTTGAATTTGATGCGAGCAGCGACAGGGAGCCAGTGGAGAGATATTAACAGCGGAGTCACGTGGGCTCTTTTGAGCTGGTTGAAGACCAACCGCGCTGCTGCATTCTGGATCATCTGCAAAGGTTTGAACGTGCATGCAGGGAGACCTGCTAGTAATGAGTTGCAGTAGTCAATGCATGTTAAGATATGTTACATGGCGATATAATTTCCTACATGACATGCACTCAGTGTTGCATGTAAAATAGCCTTAGTCCATCTTTTTGTCTCAGCTAAAAGACTCTGCTGGTTTTTTATATATAAGAAAGTATAGTATTAGAAAAGCAGCATTACAGTAAATGTGCCCCTCTGTCTGCAAGTGGACTCAAGCCTCTGTATTAATTGTGCCGACTAGTGGCGATACAGCGAAACAACATGTCATAAAGCCAAACTAATAACTACGCAGTCACATTGAAGCCAGTTTTAAAGCAGCTGCAGTGTACAAACAGCTGTCCGTCATCGTCTGTCAAATTGAATGTAAAGCCATTAAAACCTTGTGCCTTTGTTTTGCCGTCTCCTCTCTAGAGAAATTTGATTCCACATTAATGCACAAAAGCGTTAGTAAATGCATGCTTAATAGCGTTTCATACATCTAGTGAATAACACCCAATGCTGCAGTTCTGTGCAGCTGCACTGAGTCTCACAGCTCCACAGCCATTTTCAGCTAAAGCTCAGACCAGCCCACTGCATGCTTTTATCCACAAAATGGCAGAGACGCCAAGTAAACCAGTGACTGGAAGATAAAGTGGAGCATTTAGACATCCAAGGGTGTCTGAGGAGATTTTGAATGAGGTGAGGAGTTTAGATTAATCTAGCAAATAAATATTCAAATAAAAGTACTTTATGTTTATTGTATTGTAATTCTGAGCACATTTTGACCAGTGATCTCAACTACAGTCTCATGCTACGTGCATTATTATATCCATAATGATATTTTGCATTTCATTTTATTTTATTAGATGTGTTTTTATTTATTCATTTTTGCTTTGTTGTTGTTGTTGGGTGCATTCTGTTACAATGGACCCTCTCCCGTGAACAGATCGAGTGAATCATTGTATTAATAGTTATTTATACGCAGGCATGTGCCCTACATCTGCTCTGTTTACAGCTTCTCAACAACCACTCCGCAGCCTCGTGCCTTCGCTGAGGGCGAGCACAGCCGGAGACGTCATCGTACTGAGAGCACGTTGAAATGTGCATGCAGGGCTTGGCGGTTACCGTAAATGCGACGCAAGACGCGCAGCACGAACAGCCCTATGCTGCTTTGAGCGCTGGTAAACACACACAGGGGAGATTAACGTTTGCACTGTGGTGAAAATAAAAACCAAACTGCAATGCGTGTGTTGTGATATAGTCTAAGTCGTTCTAACAATGATCTAAAAGACAAACAAAACCAAATAGCTTCATAATAGAGGTCGGTTTTTTTCTGCTGATACTGATTATTACTAATTAAGGAGAGAGGTATTTCAAATGAGTCTGATGGCAAAATTTAGAATAACAAAAACTCAACACAAAACTGTGTTGAATGCTTTTGTTTGTGTCTTACCTGGGTTTAAATAAAGGTTTTCAGCATTTCTATATCAATGTGGATAGACTATTACCTGTGATGTGTAACCAATCAATAAATATTGATGCACCGTTTATCCCTGTCTTCATTTGCACATTGAGCTTATTAAGATAAAAGACACAGTAAGAGGAACAACTTCCAAAGTCAAGATTGAACCGTGTTAATATTATTCTAAATTGACTCCAAATACTCACATAGATGAGGATGAATACGACATTAATATCAGCAGCAGCAGTGCATTTATCTAGAATATGTGAATTAGTAAGAGGACCTTGATTTCAGATTTTATTCCCTCTGCCAAACTAATTAACTTTCTAAATGACAGGATAACATTACTGCTACTATTCACACTGGTGAGGATGAATATAACTATATTTATTAGTAGTGTTTTTAATAACTAAAACATTCTGACTACCATAGACATGATGATACTTCAGTTTATCTGTGTCAAATAATGAATAGCATCAGTGTCAAGTCTGTGCTAATTTAAGCCAAAGCTTGATGCTGGTTTTGAACACTTCAAAGTTTCCTGACTCCCCTATTGTTTGCTGATATGGAAATCCACTTCCCGACTGCTTTATCCGAGGAAGCAGGCCGACCAAAGGTTGACTTTCTGATCTACCACTTGGTAGATGCTTTAGTCTTCCCAGCACTGCCAAAACCTGGATAGGCTTCAAGGAGCAGAGATTGTGCATATCTTTTTAAAAATCACCAGAGTATAATAGACAGTTTTCACAAATGAGAGAACATTTTTTTTGGATGTTGCTGTGATGATGATCTCTTAGTATTTTTAAGGATTTGTCTATAGAATGAATACACAGGCATGAGTGTTTTATGACTTGGTGTTTGCAAAGTAGCACCACTGAAACTGGAACAGCTACTCCCTGAACAAGCTGCGAAGTTAAAGCTCACTGTCATTGCGATGCTATTATCTGCGTTACGGTGAGCACCAGTAGGATTCGTCCAATGTGGGCACGGGCTACGCCCTCTCATGTTCTAGTATGTTTGGAACAGAACTCAGTACCACTCACTCTGCAACGTGAGTACAGAGCCCCGTGCGGCTAGCCCCGCCCCTTTCAGCCAATCAAAAACCGCTGGGGCGGCCTCAGGGCGGGGACTCTGCCTCCTGTCATCCAATCACAACGGCTGGTTCAACATGACTTGCCAGACCATGTACAGGCACGTGTGTCCCTGCGTGTAAACTAGTGTTGGGGAGAGAACAAAAATGTATTGAGAGCCAATACACACTTCTACACCAACACGGTCGTTGCTACCTGGATGTATGCAGTTTCTTTACAGATTTTTGATCACCTAATCGTGGAATATCAACTCCTTCGTTGTCTTTTTGAAGCCTTTGTAAGGTAAGTTGGGCGGGTTTGTGTTTTAGTCGTGTTGCTTTGTTGCTAGCATGCTAGCTGTCACTTTGAGCTATCGGTCCACCATGTACCAAACTGCAGACATGTCTTTCTTTAACTGCCTTAAAATTTAACAACATTATAACGCTAAATAAGACATTCCGTGCTCACAATTTACAGGTGAAGCCTGTCTTTTGTAGTTTTTGTGGTGTGTACGTGCATGTGGACGTTGCACAATGGGTTAACGGGGCAGTAAAATGTCCCCTTGTGATAAGCTCAGTATTTACCTGCTAACAATCAGTCGTGATTACTTTTATACATTGTTGTGACTGACCATCCAGTTCCCCTACCATTATTTTGCTAACAGCGAAAAGCATATCTTGGGTGTGTGGCATGTCAACGGGCTTTATTTTTTATGTACTGCAGTTCCTTCTTTCACATAAATTACAAAATAGTCCGTTTTTCAATACTTCAGAGACAAATAAAAGGAGTGTAGCACTAATCTGGCAATCCCACTTTTGGTACTGAGCAGTTTATTTGTTAGATTTTTTTTTATTCACAACTTCAAATGTTGACTTTTTGTGTTTTAATTACTCCTTATCTTACTTAAAGGGACCAAAGGGACATAGTTTTGCTCCACTAGAGGCTCCCATCTCCTAATGTACACAAAACGTACTTGTTGAAGGCAGATATGTTTTTGTGTATTCACAAACACTGCCCCCACTTTATTATCCACAGTGTAATATAGTTAGGAGTGGCTGTAGGACTATTTTACTTGTGCATTTCCGGCAATCAAGTGATGCTCTGTGATTTACAGCTGTTCCAATCCACTCATGCATACAAATAGCATTTTCTGTAATCACCTACCAACGCTGCATCACATCAATCATCTGTCATTTAACCACAAGCTGGGTCTCCTAATACAAAAAAAAGGAAAACCCTACATACTTCCAGTAAAAGTTTCATAAAGAGTACGACGCTAAGTCGTCAAAGACGGACCATGGAGGCTTGAGAGATGGAAATGAATGTGTAAGGATGCAGCCCTGCAGGTTCTTGCAGGAATCTCACCCTGCTGAGTGGCTGAATGCAAAGCAGTCGCACTTAAACTGTACGCAGAAGATTAAAGAAAGTAAACTCAGTGCCCCCTTCCTTCACCCAGTGAGTGACCGCTCAGTAGATCTCAGAGAAGATTGTGGGTGCGCACCATGAAGATGACTCTCCCAGTTATTATGCATAAGAAAATGAAACTTGACAGTTCTGACACCAGCAAGCAACACTACTTTTGCCTGGGTGACAGAGGAGGTAGGATTGCAGGCAGAGGTGGTGTGCTCCGCATTGAAGCTATTCCATCACATGGATGTGACTCAATATGAGAGACAAACAAGTAAACAATCTTTAGTGAGAATAAGTGACTCAGCAGCAGTTTGGGCTTTTCTAGGTGAAGTAGAGGAGCAGCGCCATTAGTGCTCCTCTTATTTTGACTACACACACTTTTACTGGCAATAATTTATGACTTTTGTTTGTTTCATATTTTAAGGATTATTTTTCATCACGTCTTGTTTTTATTGCACCATTGCAAACGGTCACTTTGCATATCATCGCTCATACTGTAAGCGCCGAATAGAAACTCTTGAATCTTAAATCTCTTCAGAATATTTTATAGAGGGAGTGTTTCTGCCGTCCTTGTTTTCAGACAATAAAAGAATCAAGACTGCGGATTTTGTCTCTTCAGATGCCAGTATGGTTTCGGTTTAGTTAATGAGGGCCGTCTGGTGATTTTATACTCATAGCTGCCACAGCCTCATCTGCTGTTAAACTGCTTCTCATTTTGCTTTTATGACACGTTTGTTATCAATATTTCAACTCCATGTGTGCTACCTTGGCATTTGCTTCATCCGTTCAAGGATGTATTTGAAGGTTTTCTTTTTCTTCAGTAAGTGAAGGGCACGGAAATGACTCCATTTATCAAACTACACAATGATTCATGAGTAATAAATAAGTCTACTGATATCATTTTGGCTTCAATCTGCAAATAATACACTGGTCTGGATCTAATTAGAAGTAACTACTTCCTAAGAAATCAGTCTTGTTGCATTGAAGGTTCTCAAAGGTGAACCCTCACACTCATAAAGCTCACTGCTGCTATAAGTTTTATTCAACTTTTTTGGCATAGAATCACCAGGTACAGATAATTGCTTGACAAACATGCAGACACAAACTGTTCCAATGCAAGACAACTGAACTGTTTTGTGCATTCCACCACAAAACAATGAAGGTTGGACTCATTAAATGAGTAGCCAATGGACGGACCATATCTGGATAACAGACTAGGGTTAGGTACAGTTAAAGGGAAATGCAGTGATACAAATGAGCAATCCAGGAAATTGATAAAGCAATAATCATTCTTTAACCATTTTTCCCTTTGCTCCGTTGTTACTCAATCGCTTTATTGTGCATTCATAATCTTCCAAGTAGGGTATTGTAACATAGGTTTCCAAAACTAGGATTATACATTCTCTTATAAGCTGTCAACTTGGTTTTGCACCACTGCTGGTACCACGAGTCCTCATGAACCTAGTGTGCTAAATAGATAGAATAGATAGAAATACTTTATTAATCCCAGAGGGGAAATTTGGTTGTTACAGTATAAAGTGTAAAGCTACCACCACCATACAAAAATATAAATGAGTAAAAATATGTAAGTAAAAACAAACTAAAATATATATATATAATGTACAATAAGTAATATAATGCCTATTAAATGCTCGTTTATTTAATTAAACATAATTTATTAATTATTCGGTGTGAAGAGGTGGACATTTGTCATTATCCGCGCTCATGCTACGTGCGTACTTTGTCTCATAGTTGTACAATGTGTACAGTACGCTATCTTTCGCCCAAAACTGATCGTGGATCAGTTCACTGTGCTGCGTATGTAGGAGAATAACGTGCAGGCGGGGCTGAGACCAGTGTCTGGCAGTCCGCCTGCGCGCCCCGTCGTGGCGGCCCAGCCTCTACAGTACGCGCGCTCTCATTGGTCCGGCGCGTCGACCAATCAGCAGCCGGCTAGGCTTGCGGAAAACACCGCTGCGGACACGTGCCGGTATGTACACAAGAAAGCAAAGCGGGGCAGAGCTACTGTGAAAGCGCTTCTGGACAATGACAAGTTGGGCAGTTGTGCTGCAGATTCTCGGAGCATCGAGGGAAACGAAACGGTACTGCTTTATATTGTGACTGAATAAGAGACGAGCGTGTCGTGATGCGGGGTGTTGTGATGGAGCCGTTTGTGTCTCAAGCCCAGTGGAGAAGTTAACACATGTTCACGCACGGATCCACGCCACACCTTCCTGCAGGCTCCACCGGTACAATGCAGCGGGGAAGTGGCCTGTTACATTGAATTTACCTTCAATGACCGTCGTTCAGGACATGTAGTGCAATTGTTTTGTTTGTTTTTGTACCGGTTTATAGATTGTAGTGTGACAGTGATTGTGCATATAGTACTGTAGCTGAGACTGGCACACTTCGCATGTGTGGTGCAGATTATGTCAATGTCGTAGTAATCAATGCTCTCAGTGAAAGGATATAGACATGGTATGGGTTTGTGGCTTGTTTTCCATATGTTTCAGTATGTGCAGAGTAGGGCTGAATCAATCCATTCCACATTGCTGTTTGAGCAATGCAGTTAGCAAATACCAAAGGCTGCAGTTTAGGACATGTGTCTGCAGCATGTTTGACTCAGGGTTTAAACAGAAATTAAAATGTGAGGGGTTTCACAAATTCATGTTGTCCTTCCTTTTGGTAGTGTCTCACGTGGTAGTGCTCTGATGCTCTAATGTTGCAAATAAAATGTCTGTCAGAAACATCATGATGACATTTTTTCCTCAAGTTGTTCAGAGCTAGCACAGTGTCACATTTAGCTGTAGTGACTTAAGCTGGGGCGACAGTAATTATTGCTATTGCTGATTATTATCTAGAAAAATTCTAAATGTTAGAAAGTTTTTGGAAAAATGACCACGAAAATCTTCAAATTGCTTGTTTTGTCTAACCAGCCATCTAAAACACCCAAATATTCAGTTGATAATCATAAAGTCCCCCAAAAGCTGCAAGAATCAACATTTTAGGAGGCGTAAACCTTGAGCTGTGTACATTGTTTCTTAAAAATGACTCATTTTACTGTTCTGTAGTTCCCCCTGTGCATGCCATCAACCAGATATACTTGGTTGCGTTTGGTCTCAAGCTAACAGATCTTGTGTACAGTTTTCCTTAGAAAGGCTTGATTGTTCTAAAAACAGCATTGTGTTGTGAATTCATTGGCTTCCACAAGCTCAAGTGTGATATTGGCAGATCCCGTTCTACTGTAGATGTGTTATGCACATAGTCTGCCATAATCCTCAGTTGAATTCTCCTTTATTAGTGCGCTGTAACTACAGTCACTATCCTGATAAATAAATCACCTCCTTCTCTGCTTGCAGCTTTACAGATACCGTGTTTGTATCAGATAAACACTTGTTTCATTACCATGATAGTGAGCAGATTTGTGGCCAACTGTTGGAGCAGAGCCCAGCAAAAGTCAAGTAGAGAAGTGCTGTTGAGCTGGCAGTAATGCTGTATGGCGTTGTTCAGTTCATTGATGTCTCCTGCATGTTGTTTACCACCATAGTGATGTTTTTGTTGATTTAGTTTTGTTATTGAAGTGAATGCGGGATTTATTTAGCCCCCTCTTTGAGGACTGGCGATGAATAACTTCACCATGTATGTGGTGGTTGTTTGCTGCTGCCAACACCCGCTGTGGGTTGAAAGATTGTCCATCAGACTCCCAAGGTGACATCTTACATGTGTTTGCAATGCGTGGCCGTGGTTATACTGTATGTTCACAGCAGTCGTGATCTGAAAATAGCATGTAAGAGTGATGCTGCAGTTTGTACTCTGGTTATGTAATACTGTGCAAAATACGATGGTGGCACTGCAGGAATAATGACTCCATTCCCAAGACAGTATGTGTGTGTATCATTTGACCAGTCGTGCAAGTTGATTGGCTAAAGTTGAACTAAAATGAAATCTGACCTGCTGGTCCATCAGAGGCAGCCAGGACATCACACCAAAACAGGAAATGAAGCAAATGGAAGACTGAGTGAATATTTGCAGGACGGAAAAGTAATTGAATGTACACTATATTGCCATAAGTATTGGGACACCCCTCCAAATAATTTAATTCAGGTGTTTCAGGGGATTATGGTGTGGCGTTGTTCTTCAGGGGTTGGGCTTGGCCCCTTAGTTCCAGTGAAAGGAACTCTTAATGCTTCAGCATACCAAGACATTTTGGACAATTTCATGCTCCCAACTTTGTGGGAACAGTTTGGGGATGGCCCCTTCCTGTTCCAACATGACTGCGCACCAGTGCACAAAGCAAGGTCAATAAAGACATGGATGAGCCAGTTTGGTGTGGAGGAACTTGACTGGCCTGCACAGAGTCCTGACCTCAACCCAATAGAACACCTTTGGGATGAATTAGAGCAGAGACTGAGAGCCAGGCCTTCAGTACCTGACCTCATAAATGTACTTCTAGAGTAGCATGCAATAAAACACAATAACAAAAAGACAGATATGATTAAAATTAATAAAACAATAAAACAATAAAAAATAGAACACATTAAGAAATGAAGTCAGGGTGTCAGGCTCTACTTGGGTCTTAAACAGCGGCTTAAAAGCTTCTAAAGTTTGGAGCAGTTTAGCTTTTAATGTGAAAATTGTTCAGAGATTAGGGGCAGCCATTATGGAGGCTCCTTCACCTCTATTTATGAGCCTGGATCACAGAACGTCCAAGAGCATCTGGTCGCCAATGGAGCCAACCCATTTAGAACCTTACAAACAAACAAACAAACAATAAAATCAGTCCTGAAATGGACAGGAAGCCAGTGGAGGGTCATGTGATCAAGCTTTCTTTTCCCCATTAGTAGACAAACATGCTCACAATTATAATAGCTGAATTTTAATATCACTATTTTAATATTATTATTCAATATCAACTGAACATGTTAGCATGCTGACATTTGATTGGAATTTTTTCAGCATTTCAGGTATTTATCATGAACCTATAAGGAGGGATTTAGAGTGCAGAGATGTTGGTCTAATAATATGTTGGATTAAAAAGTCAGGTGATTTGAAGACAATGAATTTCTGACTAAAATTACATTGTTCAGATATTTCAGTCTGGATCAAAGTGGTGGACTGACAAACAGAAAAGCATTGCCATTACTAGAAACATACTTGCATGGATAAACATGTATAGCTGCAATAGATACAGAAGACTATCAATGAGCGTTTTGGACCTTTTAATACCCGACACCAGACAAATCATGCAGACTTTAACAGGGGAGAAACAATACATTCAAACAAACACTAATCATGTTCACAACTTTTGTCTAATTCCAGTAAATCAATATGCTTGCCGTGGTTTAGTTCCTTAGGCCGACTTGAAGTTATGTATATTTCGGAGCTCATTATGTATGTGCTCTCTTCTGTGTTGTTACCCCTGGGGGTTGATTGTGCTCCTCGATGAATCTTTAACGTGCTGCCTGTTTTTTTTTTTTTATGGTAAGCCAGTATAACGGTTCATAAAATATGGATTTAACTTAGTTGATTAGAATTCAGATCTGTGTCTGTTTCTCTCCAGAGTTTGTAAGCATCGCCGCAAACCAACCAACCAAATCACTTTATTCCATGTCTTGTTAAAAAATTAACCACAAATAACCCCTGCAGCCCTCTTGTATCCGTTTTCCACCAAGAAGAACCAGGTACTAGTTCCGTGCTGGTGCTTAGGTTCTTAAGTTAGAGCCACGCCATTGCGTCAAAGTAAAACGACTACACTAGCATCAATTACATAGCAGTTAAACAAACACAATAAGTTGATGATAATGTCTATGTTTATCTCTATAAATGGTCTTAAGGCTGATTGTGAGGCAGAGGTTGCCTGTTGGCTGGGCACATCCATGGTCATGCTACTGGTGGGACACAATTGTACCGGATTTCGGCGCAACAGTTTGTGCAAAACTTCAGTGTGTCCCGGGAGTCATTCCAATACATCTGCGATCGGACCAGGGACGTCCTGGAGATAAAGGACACAAATGACCGCTTGTGTGTCCCTTTCCACCGTTGATTGTTGGTCACGATAACCCCACCCCCAGTCCCTGAAGTACTCGGTGCTTAGCTCTGGCCCAGCAAAGAGTTGATGCTCTGACAAGTCAGGCTCTGACTCCGAACTAGCCCTGGAACCAGCTCGGTGGAAAAGGGGTAAGAGCGCCTGAAAAGCCATGGTTGAGTGAGCTGTGACCAGCAGTCAAAGCCTTTTCAGCTGAACTGCAGGCTGTGTTTACACATACCGTGTTTCCACCGACGTGGTTCTAGTTCTAGTTCGGAGCTAGTTCCTGACTAGAAAAAAAACGGTTCTTTGTGTTTCCACCGCCGAAGAACCGGCTCCAGGTACTAAAAACTGGTTCTTAGAAAGAACCAACTCCTTGCTGGGCCAGAGCTAAGAACCGAGCGCTTCGGCAGCTAGGGGCGGGGTTATCGTGTGCGGCGATCAGCTGTGCAGAGAGACACTGAAGCACAGCTGATCAGCGATCAGCGGTGGAAAAGGACACAAAAGTGATAATATGTGTCCTTTTTCTCCAGGACGTCCCTGGTCTGATCAGATGTATTGGAATGAATCCCAGGACACACAGAAGTTTTGCACACACACACTGTTGCGCTGAAATCCGGTACAATTGTGTCGCGGATATGCGGAAGTGCCAGCGGTGGGCAACGCGGACCTTATAAACATCTTTATAAAGATATTATCATCAACTTACTGCGTTTGTTTAACCGTTATGTAATCGATACAAGCTTAGACGGCTTCTGGTGACGTAACAGCGTGGCTCCAACTTGGCTCCTGGCCAGTGGAAACGCAAACCGGTTCTTAGGAGGAACGGGGTTTTAACCAACAAAGCTCCGAACTAGCACTAGCTCCGAACGAGAACTAGCACTACGTTGGTGGTAACACGGTAACAGAGATACGAGGAGACAAGTATAGAAACAAATTAGAAAGACTGATAGAATATAAAACACCCATGATAAAGAAGTGCAGCATGGCTCAAAAGTGGCAAAAAGTGGTCAACAAGTGCTTGGAAGATACATTCAGCATCGTGAAATATCTTTCTAGAGCTCGTTTGTAGAGGTTGTGAATGTAAATGAAAAAAATATCTCTGTATGTAGCCACCATGTTCTTAGTTTTGGTAACATCTGGTGGTTTTGCTGCCCTGTGATAGACTGTCATCCTGTCCAGGGTGTCCCCTGCCTTCACCCGAGTCGGCTGGGATAGGCTTCAGCCCCCCGCGACCCTACAGAGGATTAAGCAGCATATAGATAATGGATGGATGGATGGTGGTTTTGCAAAATAAAGAAATTCAACTTGTTTTTTTTACACAGAAGATACGTCTGAGTTCTGTCTGCTTTTAGCCATTGTTGTACTGATTCCATAAAACTACAGAACTTTATATTGTAGTGAAAAATGAGCACACAGTGAGTAAAAATGTGGCCCGAGTGGTTTCACATTGACGTAAAAAGCGGGTCATTTAAAATGTACTTTGAGTAAAGGTTACAGTATTACATTAAATAATTATAGTATGTTATATGGGTTAGGGTAACAGAGACATGATCTTATAATTAAAGCTTAATGGTTAAGTTATTGATCATTGCTACTTACAAGGACAGGGTGCCATCTGATTTAATGTAATGAATATGAACTTCAGTGACCATGTTGTTCTTTTTAGTATTGTCAAATTAAAAGTCTCCTCAAAAAACAGGTAGTATAATGGATCCGTTGTGTTGCACTGTGGGGTGCAATATCCTTGTTATTTAGCTTGTATTTGTTTACATTCTAGAAAAAGAAACTTGCAAAATTAGCTAGCTGTTTTGTTGTTGTTGCTGAATATCAAAGGATGTACTGCCAACTATCACTGAGTGACTGTAATACCAAATAAAACTTAGTCTACTCTGCATACCTCACAGTAAGTCTTTTATAAGTTAAGGTCTTGAACTATTTAATTAAAGGATGACTAAAGCTACAAAATAAAGTGTGTTAGAACATCCGTTTATATTCTAGTGGCACATCGACTGACCATTCCACACTGAGCCCTCAAAACCAACAATAAATTCCAGACAGACAGCCTGTTCAAACAACGGATTATCAGTTCTAAATATACTACTGCTTTTCTCAGTGTAGCCTTAGAATTAACCAGAAAAGAGGTCAAACACATTGCAGCAGGTGTCCATATGAGGCTAGAATAGTCAAATAACAAGCCACTTCTATAAAATTAACTGCAGAATAAAGCATCACTGAGGCAGTCAATGCAGAGATGTATAAATAGCATAAACTCCACAGCAGCTGCAGCCCTCACACACATAATGAAGCAAAAGTAGAGCTGCACAGTAGGCAATGCGGTTGTGAGCTCACCTGTCTATGTCATTGTGTGACTTGTTTCAGAAGTTGAACCTTGGCTCATCTTTCTTGTTCGTTCATTCTCAATACAAAATGTAACCAGCCTCTCTGTCCCAGTCTGCTCTTTAAAACAGGGAGGTGACTGAGTGTCTCATCGGGGACATTTAAAAACTTCTAAAAGATCTTACGTCAACCCCCACCTCCACTATTTGCTGTTACTGGAGCACACCAGCTCACCTACGATGCTGCTAGAAGAAGAATGATACAGAGAGTCTCACCCCACAAGTTGACAGGATTGGTTTCTCAATACATATGAAACTGGAAGTGTGAATCCATGTTTTTGAGACTGTCATTGATACACTTGCACACAGAATTTCTTATTTCTCTCATGACGTGTAAAAACCACCATTTGAACAAAAAAAACAAGTTGATTTTCACCACAGGGGATCTTGAAAATGATTTGTGTAAAATTCCAATTCTGATTCTGAAAGTTGCAGGGTGGTAGGGGTTTCCCCCTGATATATTCAAAGTTGGCATGACCCACAAAGCCGCAGTAGCTGTATTAATGGGAAACACACTAAGCTGAAATTAACTGGAAATGTCCTTTGAGTAAAAATAACATTTGTGATTTTTTTTTTTTAATGTTAAAAAAAGAACAGATACACAAAAATGTATGTTTCATCGCTGTCAAGACAAAGAGGTTCTCCTGGTGTGGCCCCTACAGAGCCCTGAACTCAACATCATGTACCCCTTTTCCACCGAGCTGGTTCCAGTGCTAGTTCGGAGCCAGTGCCTGACTTGGCACCAGTTCTTTGTGTTTCCACCACCTAAGCACCGACTCCAGGTTCTAAAAACTGGTTCTTAGCAAGCACCAACTCTTTGCTGGGCCAGAGCTAAGAACCGAGTACATCAGGGGCTGGGGGCGGGGTTATCGTGACCAACGATCAACGGTGGAAAGGGACACACAAGCGGTCATTTGTGTCCTTTTTCTCCAGGACGTCCCTGGTCTGATCGCAGATGGCAGATATTGGAATGACTCCCGGGACACACGAATGTTTTGCACAAACTGTTGCGCCGAAATCCGTTACAATTGTGTCCCACCAGTAGCGCGATCGCGGATGTGCCCAGGCAACAGGTGAACTCCACCTCGCAATCAGCCTAAAGACCATCTATAGAGATAAACATAGATATTATCATCAACTTATTGCGTTTGTTTAACTGCTATGTAATCGATGCAAGCATAGACGCAATGGCGTGGCTCCAACTTGGCTCCATGCCAATGGAAAAGCAAACAGGTTCTTAGGGGGACCGAGATTTGCACCAACTAAGCACCAGAACTAGCACCTGGTTCTTCTTGGTGGAAAAGGGGTAATGGAGTCAGTATGGGATTACATGAAGAGTACACTGAGACGGATTGCATTACAGTTGAATCAACCTACCTGCCAGCTAGCCTGGAAAAACAAAGGTTATCTCACTGATATTGATTTGATTCTTCTTTGTTTTTACTGTAGTCTTTTGAAAGCATCCTCACTTGAGTTTTAGTGTACCTTCTTGAACATATATGTTCAA
>OMNN01039111.1:1353-18659 GCA_900302755.1 Chromis chromis | reverse complement strand
AGCAAACTCAATAAATCTGTGTTTTCTTATTCAACAGAAATCTCTGCATTTCTTTTCTTATTTCCAACCATTTGATTTACAAAAATCTCTAATATGCTTGAGTAAATGAAACTTTGATTTTTAATAAATGGTTAAAAATTTGAATGACTGCAATGGTGATTTTCCCGTGGGCGGGTCCCAAAAACCAATTAAAGAAAAACCTTATTCTCAAAAATCACCCAGAAGATCTGCGTTTTTAAACATTTATGTATCAAATAATTTGGTTTGCAAGTGTATGATTACTTCTCTCTGTGACTTTTGCTTTACTGCTCTGCATCATTTGTGACCATGTTTCTGGAATTTAGGATTAACTGAGGAGGAAGTGAAATGTTGAACCCTTTAACCTCCAGCCCACTTTTCACTTTCAACGTATGTGCCCATATAAGAAACTTTTTTTTAAAATGCGCTTTTCAAAACCAAAGTTACTCAGTGCTTTACAATAAAAACACACAATAAACGTTAAATATAAATGAGTTAGGATATAAATGAGATCAGTTATTTAAATATTAGGAACTTAAGGGGGTTAATTGTAATTGCATAGTAATGTAAGCGCATATGTTTGTTTGTGTTGCCTTAAAAAAAAAAAATAGCATAGCATATTCACTGTTTTTATATATTCACACCCTCATTGCACATCATTTAATTACGTCAAATGTATTCATGTTTTGAGTTTGCTTAGAAATAGCATCAATTTTACAACTCTTTCTACTGCATTTTTCATACAGTCTCTCCAATCCATAATGCACCATGAGAAATTATATACTTTTGCAGGATTTAAGGCTAATTTAAGGGGTGTTGCACTTTTGTTGAACATCATAGCTTGAATAACATCTGTCTGCTGTAGTTTTAAGACAACCACACTCCACTAAAACAGTTTCAAAGAGCAGAGCATGCACAAATGTAATATTGCAGCACTTACAGGTTGGGCCTCAGCCTGACTTGTGCCCACAGTTGATGGATGCTGTGATTGTAGCTTCACCTTCTTCGTATCTATCAGTGTCTCTTTCTGTTTTCTCAGCAGTGTCTTCCAGTAAGTGTCCTGTAGCTTCAATGAAAGCAAACAGCAGGCATGGTGACATCTTCACAAAGATATATGTGATCTATTAGGGTGTCTTCATTATTACATTTGAAGGTGTGTCCAAATATGTACAGGTTCATTTGACATTTGCTAGATAACAATGGCCCATGACACAACTTGTTGAGTGACATTGTTTTGGTTAAGGCTTTCTTTAATATATATTTTTTTAATCTTTGCTGGGTGATATTTGATATTTAAACCCTTCCTTGTTGTTTAGTATTGCATTACAGAAAATTATCTTCAGCGTGATGGCCCACACTTATTGTTCCAAAGGGGTTTTTAAGGCTGTGATCATTTCTGGAGTTAAAGGCCTTATTCACACAAGATCAAAGCTTTCTGAATTTGCAAACAAACAAATAAACAGCATTAATGTACACTATTCAAAGCTGTAAGGATACTGGAAGTTGCAGATTTTTCTCTTAATCATTGTTATTTATTTGAACATTTTGATCTTTTGACCTTTATTTAGGCAGGCAAGTCAACTCTTTTAAGGGGGATTATACAAGGTGGCAGCATTGCAAGTTTCGGACAGGACAATGCATTATCAGTTGTGGAAATAAATTAGTAATTTAAATGCATGAAGGTGAAAAGAAACAGTTATCAAAATTAGGAAAGCTAAAGTGTGCTCAAAAAAGAAAAAATACTGCAGATAATGGGTTTTGAATGTAAATCATGAAGTAAAGTTGTCCTAATTGGCTTCATAAAGAGCCACCAGAACAAAGTGTCAACCTTTATCCCTTGAGCTTCCACCCATCTCCTTAAAAACATTCTCTGCATAGGCCAGAAATCTCCAAGCAGTATTTTAACTGAGAATTTTGAAAGGAAACAAACCTGATAAAGCCCACACAGAACTTTCTAGTTTTAGTTTCTAATTCAAGCAAATTGAAAGTTTCAAGCATTGTATTGCACATGTTTAATGCAGGTGCACTGAGGTTCCACCTGCACAAGCTTGTGTTGTTAATTAAAAGCCGCGCCTCATGTAGATATGTACAGGCTGACAAATACAACAATACAATTAGATGCAATTTTATTTGCTGCTTGTAAATGATACCCTTGGTGGTTTCCTTCAATAAAAAACTTTTATGGACTTGGCTGTGCAGAAGGCTGTGTGCAAACACATGCTGAGGAAGACAGATGCTAACTCAATCACGTTTTCATGCCTGACCTTTGTTGAGGGAGACAAACTGACTGAGTTCCCTAAAAAAAATGTATCTTGTGCAACTAAATTATGTTCTTGTTTATGTTTCGAAACAAGCGTTTTTTTCTCGTTGAAAGGTAAAACTGTCGTAGGAAAGGCTTCCATTTTGGAAAAGCCACAAGAAAGTAGGACTGGGGTTGAAGAAATAGATCGGCATCAGGACCCCCTGGGGGCTGGGGTTTGGGACCATTATTCTTAGACTTAAGTTTTGTTTTCACTCACTGTCTGGTTAGCTTTAGGAAAATATCACGCTTTGGTTGACATGATAGCTGCATGTTAGAGGCTTGGTTACGTTTAAGCACCAAAACTATGTGGTTAGGTTTATGAAATTAGTGCAGTTTGAGGTACAATACGAATCTTTCACAACTTGTTTCTAGGTTCTCCTCCATTTTCTTGGTTGCCAGGGTGACAAGTCCCACCCCATCTAATACATGATTGGCTGACTGAAAAGGAGGGATCTTGATCTGAAATGTATTTGTGATATTTCAACACAGGCTGTATATAAAGGATGGACGTAGTCACCATGATGTCACCCACTGATTTGTTGACTGCTGTTGTAAAGAGTTTGAAATTTGGTCATTTTAGAGCTCAGTCCTAATCTTAATTGTCCTCTAAATGGGACCATAATTTACAAAATGAACACCATGCTTTATTAAAGGAGACTTGCAACTAGTGATTGGAACCATAAACTCATTAGGAAAATATTTACTGAGGTAACAAATCAAGTGAGAAGTAGGGTAATTTTCTCATCTGTACAGTTAAGCTGCTATTTATAGCCAGATGATTCGCCCCCTGCTGGCTGTTAGAAAAAAATCAGGTTTACTTCTGCCCTGGCGTCATTCTTTTATGCAGTCTATGTACGTCATAAATACTGAAATCCTTCAGAAAATAGTTTCCCTGTAACTGAGAACGCAGTTTAGTTGTCATTTTTGGGAGTCCGGGCAGACAAAGTCTGACAGGTAGTTGTGCCCTGAAGGGCAGCTCATCATGTTTGTCATGGTGAAGAACCCTTCTACTGTTTGTCTCTGCAACAAACTCAACAACATCCTGGTGCCATTTTAAAGAATCTAGTGAGGACCTGCTTGATTGGAGGTTATACTTTCGGTTTCATTTATTTTATGTCTAAACACTGAGCAATTTCGAGGCATCTTTGCTCCACATTTTTACTCACTGGGAGCCCATTTCTCATTTCAGTATAAAGTCCTGCCACTCTATGGAAACGGCACAACCTGGACTAGAAGTAGAGAGAACTTTAAAAGTTCTCTGCAGTATGACACAGTTAGAATGTCATAAATCACAAAAAAATAACAACCGTAAATTTCTATGATTATTCATTTTGCAAAATTTTGAGAAACCTGGAATCAACATGTGCAACATCTTTCCAGGTGCCCAAAGGTGTTACAAATACTGGAACAACATGGTGGCTCAACATGCTGTAGATAATTAGCTATACCTAATACCTGATAATTTGCTAAAGCTAACTTTTTCAGTACTCTGTGCAACAAATGTGGGCATCTAAAAATGTTGTCCATTTTTGATTCTTTGTCCAATTTCTGTAAAATATATGATCAAAGAAATTCAACTTTTTTCATGATTGTGAAAGATATTTCACCATGCTGAATGTATCTTCCAACAACCTGTTGACAACTTGCTCCTCTGTTTAAGTTTTTGAACCATGCTGCATTTTGATGTATTGCTCCAGTCGGTTTGATTTTCCTTTCAGTCTCTCTTTGTCATCTCCTGTCTGATCTGTGGAAACACTGCCTGCAGTTCCCCCCTTTAAATGCTAGCAATTTTTGTCATGTGACTGTTGTGTAGCATCACACAACAGGGGAATAAATTTGATTTTTTTTTTTAAAAGGGCAACAATGTATGAAAGTTACAAGAAAAAAAATGTCAGCTGTCCAAAATGAACTAACAACAAACCAACAGCATGTGTTTCTCTATATTATGACCGAAAAATCATGAGATAAAGTTTGTCCTGACTGGCTTTGTAAAGAACAAAACATCCTTTGGGGTGGATTTTGAAAGGGCACAAACCCGAAACAGCACACATATAACCTTCATCTCATAGTGCAGTAATGATTTAATTCCATTGTTATTTAATATAAGCGTATTGAATGCTTCAGGCGATGTTCAGTCTCTCCCTTTGATTAACGTTCAGCACGTAGTTCATCCGGATGCGGCGTGGTTCCCCTTGCTTTAACTCATGTTGTTTTGTCACAGCCACACCTCGTATAATTATATATATTTACATGGAAAGCTGCCAAGATGCAAATATGTACTTACACACACTTTTAATCGCTGCTCATAAACGATGACATGGGTAATTTCTGTCAATCTAAACTCTACTTTCTGTTGGTCTAAGCTGAGTCAGTCGCGGTTTCTCAGTTGCACCAAGAATCACAGAATTTTTTTGTTTTTTACAGGATTTGGTGAAATGATAACATGCCTTTTAAACCTACCAGCAGGTTTTAGGCTTCAGATAGAGCTAGAGATTCAGTTAGTTTAGAAACGGAGAACCCAGAGAAGCTCAATTCATTGATGACTCTGATATTCATGTTCGTAATGCCTTTGGGGAGGTTACTACGAAGCAGAATTGGAGTTGAGGTAACTTTGGGTTAAACTCTGGGTTTTCTGTGCTACGTCCGGGGTTCACTCCTTATCAGGTACATCTCCGTGGTAACTTACGCTGAACGGCTAACCAGCTTTGAAGCAGGTTATGTTTCTGATAAGAGATCAACGTGTATAAAAGCTCCTTCTACTAACCAGTCAGTTCTCTTGGGAAAATGTCATCAGCATTAGAAGATCCAGCACAAAGATAATGAGTTTTTCGAGCTGCAAGTGATTTTAAAGCCATTTCATTGTTCTATCTGCCATTGTAGACGGATATTCAAGATTGCCTTTATTGTCATTGCACAGAATATTCAACAAAATTGTGTATACTTCTCTTGTAGGGTGCTTAAGAGGGACACATACATTACAATCAGTCATAGCTTCACACACAAAACACAGTTGCACACACCGATACCCGCACACTAATAAATAAAATATAAAAAATTAAAAGTACGAAATAGATTGTACATTGGTGGTGGACTTTATAGTCTGTTCAGGGCGCATATTGCTGTGGGGAAGAAGCTGTGTTTACAATCTCTCAGTCAAAGACAAAAACAGCCTGAACAACATTGTGAAGATAAGCTCAAAAATTATTGGAGTACAGATGCCGTGCTTGAACTCCTTGTGGAGCAGGCAGGTGGTCCGCAAGGCTCGAAGCATTTTAGGCCTTCCTGATCACATCTTAAGGCATGGATTTTCCTTAATGCCCTCTAGGCGGCGCTCAAAGACAAACAGGTTCTCAAATTCTTTTATTCTAGCTGCCATAAGGCTCCTAAACTTAGGAGAAAGCAGCATGTGAGGTCTGTTTTTCTTTTATTTATTTCATTTATTTGATTTTACTTGTGTCTCATTATTTTAGTACTGCTGAACATTCCCTGTACCTTGGTAAAGCACCTTGTCCTGCTGCTTCCTAACTCATTATAGAGGCTGTAAATCCCTCTGTTGTTGATTATTTGTGTTGTTGTATGACTGTGTATGCTGTACTCTTTATCCTTCACAGCGGCGGCTGCAAACCTAATTGCCCTTCTGGGATAAATAAAGTTTTCTGAATCTGAATCTGAATCTGAATCTGTGTTTAAGTCTGTTAGTCTGCGTTTTCAGTGATCTATGTCGCCTGCCAGAGGTTAAACAGTTGGTGGCTTGGATGGGTACAGTCTGCGATAATGGCTGAGGCTCTGCTGAGGTAGTGTGTGGTGGCGATCTGTTCAAGAGATGGTAGGAAGCAACCGATGATTCTTTGTGCTGTGATTCTTTGTGCGCTTCCAAGTATATAATCCTAAAACAGAAACTGATCAAAACACAAGACCCTAACAACCTGATTGTCGACCTTATAGGATTTGCAATGAGCCTATTTATCGATCAATTTGACTTATGATTGTACTTTTGTTCTTCACTTGCTCCCAAAACCGTTTCAGCAGCTGAAAGAAAAAAAACTAAAAGCGTCTTACAGCCATAAGAAGGAGACTTAATGTGACATTACTGAATTCATAGTCCACTAGTTAATAGTTTGATTTTTATTACTGGGTTATTTATTCATTAAATATCTTTTCTGTTTGTGAGAAGCATAAAAGAAGAGCATCTGTAATTTTGCTACACAATCTTGTGATGCATACTCTTGAATCGTGAAAAAGAAACCTATATCTGAGCAGCTTATACACAAAGGGACATTGATATTGATGAGCATATTAATTATGCTTTCACACAGTCAGCTTGCTTTTTTTCCCCCAGTGACTTTGGCTGCAGCAGTTGCTCTGTTTTTAGCCTGTGTTACATTTTAAATTTCTCACATTGGTTTAGGATTCTAGTTTGTTCTTCTTGTGAGAAATATGTGAAGTTGTACACACTTATGCTTAGCTCTCTATTCAATATGAGAGTCAACGTACTTATCAAATGAATTTAGCTTTTATGTTCATATCTTACTCGGACCATTTAACGCTGCAGAGCAACAAAACTGTCTTTAAACGCCCGAAGAATGCAGCACAGCAAAATGTTCATTTACAAAAATATACAGTTGTAATAATAGTCAATCTACTTGTGCCCTAATAATTTGTTAGTGGTATCAATAAGCCTGTTCAAATTCTCACAGTTTGTAGTCGTTTGCAGCTTTCTCTTCTCCTTAAGCTGCTGCAGCTGTGTTATTTTTAGTTGGTATTATGAGTTTAAAATCTTTGTGTTTCTCTAATATTTGCTTGTTAAATGTGTCGCTCTGGTGCCAGTAGACCTGTGCATGACTGGGATTGGTCACCTGGTGCCAAATCCACCTCTTTCTTTTAGAGATACTGTAGATTCACAAACTCTAGGTTGTCTTACCAAGTTGATAACCAGCTTGGTAAGACCGCTTATCCTGACTGCGACTGTTCGGTTAAGAGAAGCCAGATAACGAAAAGATATCCTGGATATCTTGAACTCGTTCTGTAGTGCAGACTGCTGGTTGAGTTGCACAGTTGTAACCACTGTGCTTTACTGGAACAACTACATTTGTAAAGACACTTATGGAAAAGGTTTCTGTAGGTTATGACACACAATACTGCACAGTCAAATTTGCCGATAGAGGACATTGTGTACAACAGTGTAATTTGCATGTTGGATAACCTGTTGCCTCAATCGCCGCCGGTGACTTGTCATTCGCCGCCAGCTGTCTTCAAAGTGCACAGCTGTAAAAAAAAAATATGGTTACCTTTAAAATTGACCCAGATAACTGAGGCTTGTTAGGCCAAGCATGCATATGATGGTATGTGTAACTGTTAACCTGGTTTCTGTGAGAAGAATCAACTAGCTGCTGATTGGCACAGGAAGATAAGGAGTCAGTAATATGTTAATTTATACTAGGGGTTGACTGATATGGCTTTTAAAAGGCCAGTATTGATACTGAATATTATCAATCATGGAGAAGATATGGATAAAAAAACAAAGATCTGGTGTATAAATTTAGAATAACACTAAATACAACACAAAACTTTGTTGAAATGCCTTTATTTATTTATTTTAAACATTTTATATATGTTTAATTAAATGACGCCTTTTCAACGTTTATCGATTGGCTAGTACTTGCTGTCATGTAACCAATGAGGGATGTCAGATCTGGTAATTGATCTATTCTATGTTCTTAAATAAAAAGAAGGCCAAACAGGGGAAAGCATTACTTCATAGGAAAGCCCGAGTATTCAACTGTAGCCTCAGGCGGCTTCAGAGAACAGTCAGCCTCCTAACATCCCAATTGTTCTCATGTCTTTAGCTGACAAGTCGGATAAGATCAGAACATCATAAGAGACAAACAGTTGTGCATCGCTGACATTAAAGGAGTCACTATACTGATAAGAACACCTGTAGAAAGTGTTTCTGTATGTTATAACACACAGGCTAAATTGGAGGATACGCCTGTAGTAGACACTGTGCAAGAATTGCTGTGAATAATTTTCAAAATAAATAAGACATGACCATTTAAAAGAGAGTTTTGCACATAAATCCATTTTTTGAGGAAATACAATGAGAAATAAGCAAGAAATCGTGTTTTCGTTCAGACCACAGAAATCATAAAAATTTATTAATTTTCTGTCTAGACCTGTCCTGCTTCACAGGATATAATCTATGTAAAGTTTTAAATGAATCCTCTTTAATTTTATTGTTAAAATAACATGGGTCCTATATTCTTCATGGCTTTTATTTTAAATTCAAGTAATCTTAAACACACTGTATTGAAACAGTAAAAAAGAATCCCCAAAAGGGAAAATGACCATCTCATAAAAACACATTCTCCATAAATAAAGCCTTAATTTACATGTGATTATGTGTATCCTTTTAATCATTTGATTGTTTAATGGAGGACATGAAATAGTTATGAAATGAAAGTAGTTATGTAACAAAAATTGCTTACACCTTCTCTCTGCGAGGGAGGCACGTCGGCATTTACCTGAAATACTTTACAAACTGGATTTGGCTCATTTTTGTGTAACCTTCCCAGGTAACATGAGGTTGCTCTCTGACTGCAGCTCCTTCCATTAAATTGATAGTATATTAGTATTATTTTCGGACCTCATGTGATTAAACTTTTCTTCCCCAACCACCATTATCTCAGTGTCTTGACTCTGGTACTGCTCAGCAGCTCATTAGAATAGAATAGAATAGAATACAATAGAATAGAATAGAATAGAAATACTTTATTAATCCCTGAGGGGAAAATTGGTAATTACAGTAGAAAATGTAACGTTATCACCACCATACATATGTATAAATGAGCAAAAATATATAAGTAAAAACAAACTATGAGAAAAAGTTAGTTGACCAGTTCTGCAGGAGAGGCCAGTTCAAGTGGAACCACTAAGTTTAAACTGGGCCGCCAAAATAAAAGAACATCTGGCTTTATCTTTAAAATTAGACCCAAATAAGTCACATTCACTGACTGGTGAAATGTTCTGGATCTAAGAACATTAAACAGTGGTGATGACTGGTGCTTCAGCACACCCTGCTGAGCAAATGGCTTTTCACACTCACATTCAGATCTGTGTGCTTGCATTACTCACTGTGCCTAAATGTTTACACCAGTCATATCTATTAATCAGGTTTAATCTTCACTACAATCACCATCATAGGTTTGTGTGTTAGCTTGATAAGATTTGTTAAACGGAAGGGCACTTACAGAGGGCAGTGTCCGCCAATGCCAGAGCTCTGTTTCGCCATTTTAAATAAAGTGATCCTGATCTGCACCAAATTTAATGACTTCTTCCTTTGCCCATACTTCACCTCACTACCAAGATTCATGAAATTCGGCCTGGTAGTTTTTGTGTAATCTTGCTGACAGGTAAACAGACAAGCAACAACTCGGCTCTCCCCTTGGTAAAAAATGAAAAGTGTCAAAACTAGAAGAAGGCTGCTATGAAGTGCAGTGGTATTGTTGTGGTATCGAAACTTTTTTCACTACATCATTTACATATAAGACTTGCTGGAACACTTTAGGGTTTGTTCTAAAGGCTGTTCTGCTGTGATGATGAATGAAAATTATTATTATTGTGTTACGTTAGAGGACCATCCAGCATGATGTTGCTGTACTCTGGTTCTATTCATACATTATTTTAGTTCTTATGATACTTCCCATGACTGAATAACATAACATGTCAAAATGAAGGCTACAGAACATTCAGGATAGTCTGAGTGGGGAAATACGTCTCATAGTATGTGACAATCAAATTCAAAATCTGAACACTGGATCTTGTGGTTGCTGTTGTGGCAACTGTGATTGTTGCCATAGCAGCTTTTGTTGTGGTTGGAGCGATTGTGGGTGTTGACTGCACAAGGCTTTTTTCACAAGGAATCAGATTACCCTTCCTTTCCAAGTTTTGCTTCTTTTTTTTTCATTTTAGCTACTTGACATCTTTATATAATGGAATGATCTTGGCTGTTTGGAAGTACAATTTATTATTTATGTGTATTTTATTCATTTAGACCTTCCGTTTTCATTTGAAATCATTGACAGTCTCATTTGAAATATACACTGATCAGGCATAACATCATGACCACCTGCCTAAAATTGTGTTGGTCCCTCTTATGTGGTCCAAAATGCTCTGAACCATTGGGCATGGACAAGACGACCTCTCAGTGTGTCCTATGGGGTCTGGCACCAGGACGTTGGCAGTGGATCCTTTGGGTACTCTGGCTTGTGCAGTGGGGCTTCTGTCAATCCAACTTGTTCCACTGCATCCTGTTGATGCTTGATCAGAATGGGGTCTAGGAAGTTTGGAGGTCAGATCTTGGGCCATTGTCACATTCCTCAAGATGTTCCTGATTGGTTGATGTTGTTGCCATGTGGCCATGTTTGCCCCAATGTTATTCACTTCACCTGTCATGGTGGTCATAATGTTATGCATGATCTCTGTACATGCTGTTAAATTATATATTTTTCAGTTAAAATTGAATGCGGTATTTGGAATTATGGCTTTTGATTACATCAAAGCCTTATTTTGTGCAGAAAACTTCCAATGATAATACAGGAACAGATGCAAACACAAAATCATTAAGACACAGCAAAAACACCATAAAAATACTGTGACTATTTCATTTTAGAATAAATGACAACAGATCGTCACATCATTGAAACATTTGAAGATTTTACTTCAGTTTGAATTGTTACCACTGCAATGATTGACGTTATGATGCTCTCTGATTCCACTTGCGCTCTGTCCTTCACTGTTCACAATGTGTCATCTTCCAGTGAAAATACTGCAGCTTTTTTAAAAGCACAGCTCAGGTAGGGTGACTAATGAGACTTTACAAGGACATAATCTATATATATTGGTTTTCTTTTCAGTTTCAATTGAAGGTGAGGCCAGCCATGTCATCGCTTATCCATACGCTTTTTATGTGGCTAATCCCTTAACTAAATAAAGAAACTTGTCCAGCAAGTTTTTGTTTAAGATGTGACATTTGATTTCGCATTTCTGCAAAGGAATATTTCTTATCTGAAACACACCTAAGATATTTCGAATTTCTTTCCATATTGTGAAAGCATGTTATGACAGATTGGATATCCTGTATGCACTGGAGAGAATGGGTGTATTGTAGTCTGAGGCATTAAGATGAGTGTTTAAAGGGTGTGATCTTCTGCATCAGTTTTCTTTGGCTTTAAATACACCATTGACAAGTGACGAAGCCTACAACCGAACATATCTATTCAATTTTCAGTGACTATCCATCCATCAGTTGCGGATTGCTTGCTTATAAGGAATCCAAAAGCGTTTTTGGATTGTTGGATTTTCTGTTTCCTGTACTGTTCTTTCCTTATGATGATAAGCGCCATGTGATGACATGTGTTGTTAATATGCGCTATATAAATAAAATTGAATTGAATTGAATTGAATCCATTATCTGCAGACCGCTTAATTCTCTGCAGGGTCGTGGGGGGGCTGGAGCCTATCCCAGCCGACTTAAGGCGAAGGCAGGGGACACCCTGGACAGGTCGGCAGTCCAATTTTCAGTGACTATCTTTTCCAAATCATGCAAATCAAGGTTGTATTTCTCTTTTGTCTTGCCACCCTCTACAATTAACACCTGCTTACTTTCTGTTTCATACTGAGATGTGTTGAAACAATGGAATTTAATATCCTGCCATAGCTATTGTAACTCAGTCCCTCCCTGCAGCCACAGCATTGCTATTCCAGTTTGTGCATTTCTTCTGTTATTTGGCATCCTTCCTGCAGGTGCTCTCAGTTTACCCTCTGTTGTCAGCTTATCTGATTCACCTCACCTGTTCCCGATATCTCTCAGTTTTGATTTTTTTTCTTCCTCCCTTCCTGTTTGTCTGCATTTGCACCCTCCATTCTGCTGTCTGTACAGCCAACGCAGGTATGGAAAACTTTTAGAATTTCGGCACCTTACTGTGGAAATTATTTACGACCAGCATTGTCATTGTCACTGTCAGTAAGAGCAAATGTTGCTGGTGGCACACAACGTTTCAGATGTACAGCTGTGTAAAAATCACAACTCGTAACATGAAACTACATTATAAGTACCTCACATTGTGGTACTAGTATCATTTTTACTTTTGAGCACAAAACTCACCTTAACATTTCATGATGCCCAATGAAATTAATCTCAAACTTCAAGCATATCTTAAGAACAAACTTGTAATTTTATTTCTTTAAATTCAGACACAACTGAAGCTTTTGTATTTGGCCTCGAACACCTCAGAGACACCATTGCCTTGGCCTCCATACAGGAAGAGATCATAGAACAGTGAGACAGAATTTGACTGCAGTCCTAACAACAATTAGAAACGGACATTTGAGCAATATAATACATTTTAATCCGGCCAGCATAAGGACTAAATCAGATTAAATCAACAGTAATATTGAAATTGAATTCGTTATGATTGATGTTGAACAAATGTTGAGTCTTCAACCCTAACTGACATTTGATCAATACTGGTTCACCCATCAGCTAACAGGTCAGCCTGAGCTTCATTTGGCCGATTCAATGTTGAATTAATACTTGGTGAATTCATTCTTAAACTAAATTCTACAATACTAGATTTTAGCTGTTCCAAAACCAAAATGTTAAAATATTCAACGTAACTTTTTGTGCTTTGGCATATTTTTCTCAGCATACATTAAAAATGACTCTTTCAAAAAGTTGCCTTGAAAGCATGTCTCATGAGTTTTCTGCTGAAGTACATTTGAAACTCTTAACAATTTTTAATTTTTTTAATTTTTTTATTTTTTTTACCACAGTAAAGATTAAACACACAACTGTAGGAATGACAAGGGTTGGGTGAGGTCACATTTGTTTTGGCCTATTGATGTCATCTGCTTTCTCCAGAATGTGACACAGCCACTTTACTATTTTATTAAAGGCAAGGTGTGACAGCTGTTAATCAAACTGCCAATCTTCAGCTGTAAAGGAAAATACCAAAAAAATAAAGCAGAATGATTGTGGTAAAAAAATAATAATAATAATAAAATAAAAAAATACAACGATAATGTACCAAACTTCTAAGTCTGCCTTACTTAAAATGGAACGCCTGTGTGGAGGTCAGTGGAAATCAATATTTTGTTGTTGTTGGGTTAGGCATGTGAAAATTAAAGAGATACTTCGGGCCACCCAGTTCTCAGTAGATTATAGATCACTAGTGTTTCGAAATGATCAGCCAAGCATTTCCACACCTGTTTGGCTTAAGATAATGTTACTCACTCCTATGAAGTACAGTTGTCTTGTCTGAAATGAAGCTTTTTGGTAGTTCAGGCAGCTAAAGAGTCGTTGCTGATTTAAAGCCCCTTTCCTGTCCAATCGTCAATGACTTCAGTACTCCTCACCCAATTACTACACTTTACAACATTCATTCATTCTGGCTGCTCCGTGCTTTCTCCCATTCCTCCTCAGCCTCCACCTTAAAAAAAAAGCATATGGTTTCTTTGTTTCTGCATTAATTTAAATATTTTCAATTGCAGGCTCTGTTGGGGGTTCATGTCCTAATAGTCTGACTTATCAGATGTAGACTGCAGGTATAAACTTACCATTGGTGGCACATTTCACATGGCTTCTTCCTCCCCCTTCGCTGTAGATGTATTACAGGTTTGTTTCAAAATCCCCTTAATTTCAGAAAACAAAAAATGTACACATTAAAAATAAGATAAGTAAGATTTTGGATCGTGTAGTAAGGTAAGATTGCGAGTTATTTTTGCCATTTTTAACACGTGCCTCCCTGGTACAAATGTTCCACCAAAACTATTTTCACTATTGCTATTTTAAGGGGGCACCATCACTGCATCCTGGGCTTAGTACCTCCCAGTATGACTGTGATTGGTTTCAAGAAATATAAACAAGCCTGAGCATTACTTTCCCCATAGAGAAATGAAAATGAGGTGCAAAATGGTCTGGCTATGCAAGACTAGTGATCCCAGGGAACGTCCGATACATCACTAAACACAAATCTATGTCATTCTGCAATAAATGGTTAAGTCTGACCAAGTGTCCTGTCTGAAATCAGGCGCACACTTCCTTTAAAGGGGAGTCTATTCATCATTTGGCTCTTCTTCACCACTAAATGGATCAATTCTTTGCCGCTTTCTTCAGTCAAGATTAACAGGTTGTTACAATTAAAAAAGAATATGGGTTGGGCGCCCCGATAGCTTAGCGGTTATGTTGCGTGACCCACGTGCAGAGGCGTAGCGGCTGTGCCGGGTTCGAGTCTGACCTCAGCCATTTACCGCATGTCCTTCCACACTCTCAACCATTTCTAACTCTATCCACTGTCCTTTCCTCTCTAATAATAAAGGCATGAAAAGGCCAAAATCTAAAATCTAAAAAGAATATGGACATTTATTCCAGTAAAAAGCATTGTTGTTACAAGTGATACACAAGGGGAATTCTGGTAGAATATCATTAATGGTGTCAGTTAATATAATTATTTTCCCATTCAGCATTCTATCAGTGCAGCCCCTTATTTGTAACATGACAGCTGCACATTAGTGCTCTCAAACTCTGAACTTCATACATTCAAACCTGATGTTCAAGAACTGCATTCAAATCTGACATTGTCCCATAATAACAGATATATGAAAATCACTTTTGTTTTTGCACAAAAGAAATTGACGTAAGTGAAAGACTTGTGCACTCAATTTACATTCCAAACAGCATTGTTAGGTGTGCAACATGTGTTGCCACACTGATCTAGCAGGTTTAAAAATAACCTTTGTGCCACCTTTGTGACACTGAAAACTCTGGCTTTGAGCTCATGTCACATTAATCTTACTCGATAGTACACTTCTCTATTCTTTCTACAGTTTATTTTCATTAAACCGGCTCCCTCTGCAATATGCCTAAACATTAAGATTACAGGTATCACTATAAATAATCACAAAACCTATTCATATGCTCCCCTCCGCAACCTCCATACCGATAAACATGACAATCATAGACTTCTTTGAAACAATCTTTGGATAGAAATCTGTGAGGAGAATGTTTGCTCCACGAAAATCTCCCTCAAGTTGATGACTGCAGGTTTCCCATATATCTATCGCAAACCTCAGCTGATTTAAAACCAATTTGACATATTGCAAAGATTGACCTGACTGTTGACAGTTCCATCCAAAACAACTGTGAAACAGTATTTCTGTTGATGTTATAATGTTGTATTATGCTGCTGTGAGCACCTAAAAAAAGAAAGTAAACATTTCTATTAAACTGTACTTAACGGAGGTAGAAGTAGAAATGCCAAGGAGAAGAACAAGGAGAAGACTAAGGAGCTATAGCAGCGATGGATGGGCCCCGCCCAATTCCACTTAGTCACAGAAGACAGGCTGCTCAACCGGTTAAACATGAATTGTGTATTGCCATATAGTTATAAAATAATAATTGTTTAGTCATTCTCTCTGCCTGGTAGGCATGTCAGTTTTTGATAAATACTGACATACCTGGTAGGCATTTCAGTATTTATCAAAAAAACAAAACAAATCGGATTTGTTTGTTTTTTTCTGTGTGACTGGAAGGAAGGAATGGAAGGAACATTTGAAACTGTTATGTCGAAACAAAAAATGTTTAACTGTACTTTTATGGCACCTGGGGCCTTACAAATACAGTAAAATAATGGAAAAATAATCATCTCAAAAAGTAATTTAATTTTCCATAGTTGAAATATATACATTTTATGTTTAAAAACAATGACAGACAGACCAAAAACTGTATTCTGAGTGATAAATGATGCTAACAGATATTGAAAACACATTTATTCAGCTTTTTTTCCTTTTTCTTTTTGAAAACAAATTAATGTAAATTTTTTACATTTTTATGTGTAGATGCTTTTGTTGGCAAAACTCTATGTTTTCATGACATACATTAATCAGCATTACAGCAGAAACGGCATTTTCCTTTACCTAGTAATATTAATGAGCAGAACCTAACATTACGAACCACATGGCCATCAGTTTGAGAAGCGGCCACTGATGAGCAGTAGCAGCAGCATTTCCCTGATTTATTACCAAAGATGCAGGACAAGCTGATCTCATAAAGTGGCAACGGAAAGTTATGCTGAGCAATGCAGCAGTTTCCCTGCACTATTAATCAGTACAGATTTACGTGTATGGCTGATGGTTTAAAAGATGTGTGAGAAACAAGAATCAAGAGAGGACGACTGTATATGTGTATCGCCCAGAGTTTTGTGCTACACCCCTGGCAGAGAGCACCAGCTGACCCTGTTGTAAATATCATGTTTTTACTTTCAGCACATCCTGCAGCTGCCCTTACGAAGTACATACGATGGCATGCAATCAGTGGTGCATCAGTGTCAATGGAATACATCATCTATTAGTTTGTTTGAATCTACATCAAAGTAATAAAAAACATTATACATTTAACATTTCTTTAGTTTTTCTTTTTCCTGTAAAGTATTTTGTAGCATAGCCTAAGTGCTACAGTCATAAAAAAGTATTAAAATGTATTTAACACTACAATTATGTGCCAAAATGTAAACCTTGCAGTGCTAAAGATTGAAAGGATTGTAATATTTACAATGAATTACATTATAAATATTGGAATGCCCCTCCATTGTTGTAGAACAGTTTTATGGAACAGCTGGAACATTGTTTTTTGGAATCATTTATTGAGCATAATGATGAACGAAAATAGTTTTTAAAGTGTTCCAAGGAATGTTCACCCAGCGAGATGTTGCATTACATAAAAAAAACAACAAACAGACCTTTTTGTTTTATGCGTTAATACTTTTAATATTTTTCCAATTACCATGCAAAAGAAAGCTACAGAACAATCACCTCAGTATGGGGGTAAATATCTTGGAATATGTTGCAATGATATGCAAAAAAACTAAACATCTTTAAATACATCTACAAGCACATTGAACAGCAGAACTGGTCTGTGGTTGTGGCGGCTTCC